>CAJNOL010002476.1:0-15759 GCA_905250125.1 Rotaria sordida | reverse complement strand
TCCTTCTCGTCATCTGAAGAAGGATATATCTATCTATCAAATAAAAAAAACCGCAGTTTAATAGAATAAATTATAGTGAAGAAAAATTTGTTCAGAGATTGATATTTTGCAAAAAACTCAGTTTTGAGAAAAACGAAGATGACGAAAGTGATGGTGATTTATATAGTATTATGTCGAGCGATGAAGACGCATACGAACCAGGTGGTGATGATTTAGATTGAACTTTTATCTGCTTTTTATCGTGTTTGTTTTGAAATAAAATGAATATATAATGAAAAAAATCAACTAGGCATTTTTTTTGGGTCTATACAAGTAATAATAGTTCCAACTAACTTAAGTTTTTTTACAAAAATCCCGCAAAAAACTTATAGATTCAATAATATCTTTACGGATTTGTAAAGTAGACAACTCAAGCATCATGCCCATGTGTTTATCTCAAAATCCATTTTTTTGACGAAAATCGACTTTTTGGAGGGGGGGGGGGGAAGCCTTAAAGAATTTCGACAACTTTTTTGTTTTCGTCGAAAAATTTACCTCTGATTCTCCTCACGGATTAAACAATAAATAAATTCAATGGAAACCCTACATATCCACCATTTTCTCCTCTAATAACTTTCGAAATTTCTTACTAATGTTCAAATAGTGTTTTGATGAAATTCATGTTTCGTCTTATCCCTGAGGGGTAAACTTTTTGATGAAAGAAAAAAAAAGTTCCAGAAATTTTTTAAATCATACATATATCAACTTAGTTTTCCATGCTGATTTCGAATATTATATTAGTTTCCACTAATAAATCAAGAAAAGTATTCGTGAATACTTCATTACAATCAACACACATAGTTCCGAATGAACAGCGAACTATCATCAATTGAGCAACTTCTTTTTTTTCTTTTTTCTGTTCTGGAAACATTACCTGACACGGCTGATGTTGGTTTAGCAGCATCACCACTTGTATTAATTACAGCTACTTGAGCACCGGATGTCACATTGTCTCCCTCATTAACAAGTAAACTTTCAATTGTACCTCCTGTCGGTGCATTAACACTTAAATTTGTTTTATCGGTTTCAATTTCAGCTATTGTTTCATCAGCAGATACTTTGTCACCGACTTTTTTTAAAAAACGAATTGTACCATCTTTAACCGATTCAGGAAATGATGGTGTTGGAACCTTTATTGATTCGACTAATCAAAAAAACAAAAAAAAATAACAAACAACTAATTTGTATTAATCGAATAATAAAATAAATACATACAAAGAATTGAACTTGTATGAAGACATCGATTCAATGCATATACATTAGCATGAGGTGTATCGATGACGAATGTTTGATCAGAAAGTGTCTATAAAGAAGGAAAGGTGATTTTCTTTTTTCTCTTTATGAAAAAAAGATTTCCCAACGGGTGTCTAATTTTTCTTTGTAGATTTTTAAGATATCAAACTCGGACTATCTAATATGATTTTTTTTTGTAACAACGTTATTCTTTTTCTTTTGTTCATAAATTTCTTACTCGTTTTTTAAATCGATCTTGTTCCGCTGATAAAATTCGAGTTGCCGATTGAGATATTGCCGAAAACGAACATTGTTGTTGATGTAAATTCGTTCGATGTGGATACGTTGTAGATTTTGTTGCAGCAGCAACAACTATTCGTGTTGTTGAATTTGACCGTAGTGCACGTAATGATGCACTACGCAATGAGACAATATGAGACATATCTATCTAAAATAACGACATTCAAATAAATAAATATCTGTCCCATTGATATTCAATAATACGAAATTAAAACAAAAAAAAAGAAAAAGGTCGAGAAGAAAATGACTATAATTCGAACATATAGAGCTCACCTGAAGGTAGAGTGACTATGGTCTTCCTATACGAACAGGTCAACTCTATATGTCATAACACAAGAAAAAAAGCGTAATGTAAAAATTTATCTTGCAATAGACTAGTACACAGTGTCATGGATATGTACAACAACAACAAAAAAAAATATGTGAAACAAAGTGTAATATGCATATGAAAATCAAATATTGAAAATACATATACACAAAGATAAACATCCAAGATATACAATAGAGGTAGAGGACTACAATAGAATAATAAAAATAATAAATATATGACCAATCCATATGAGTTTATAGTATATAAAAATAAAACAATACATCACCATGAAATTAAAAAAAAAGTAAAATTCGAAGACATACTCTTAATTATTTGGATTATAGAATAATAATAGATTATTGCACTTATTCACCACGATATGTAACAATATTTTTTTCTGTTTCATATAATTTAATTTCATATAATTGTACATTATTATATTGTTGTTGAATAGGTAACGATAATTGTTTCCATATAAATACAATTAAATTTTCTGTTGTACTAACAATATTTTTTGTACGAAAATATTCAACATCTAAATCTAAATGTTTATGATCGAGTAAATTAAGTACATATATCTGAATTAATTCCTTTAGATTACTAATATTCATTACCATGCCTGTTTTATTATCAATATGACCGGCAACAGTTATTTCAACTACATAATTATGACCATGTCCATTTGGATTATTACATTTATTAAATATTTGAATATTATCGCTATCAGATAAATGTATGGAATGAAGTCGATGACTTGCAGAAAATGTTTCTCGTCGTGTTAAATAAACTTTTGGTGAATGAGACATAATCTTTTCTTTTTAATCTAAAATAAAACCGTATTATTATTATTATTATTATGATCATTATATCTTCCCCTCACCCCCAAAAAAAAAAACATAAATAAATAAATAAATAATAAGCAAAATCGTTCTATCTATCTATCTTATTGCAATTATGATTCAATTAAATATTTTGAGAAAAAAAAAACAAAAAAATAATAATAAAAATTTAATCTTATCACAACAAAATCGCTGAAATAATTTATTGATATGATTTTATATGAAGATTATTAATTAACCATTTATCATTAACTGCCCAAGCCTGTTCACCGGCAATAAATGTTGATAATACATTTAATTTATCATCAAGTAAAATAAAATCAGCATCAGCACCAAATGATAATGTACCTTTTTGATTTTCAATATGAAGTACTATAAATAATAATAATAAACGATATTTTTTTTCATTTATGTAAATAATATCTATTATTTTTTTCAAGATATAATTCAAACAAAAAAATTAATAATGAAAAACTTCCGATCGAATATTTTTGAATACATATTACATAAGAATATCTTTTTAATGTTACTTTATTTCAATGCTACTGTTGTTATTCTAACTATTTGTGATTACATTTCCTCACCATTCTCTTATATAATGCTTCAGAAATACAATACGGAAGTAGTTCATATATTATAACGAGACGTTATTGACATATGGTCTATGATCATTAATTAACAACATCTGTCACAGTCTGTGGCGTTTCCATGGTTACGTTTGTCGCAGTCTGTAAGAGGAGTCCAAATTTCTACTTCTATACTTTAACATTCCTTTTAGATTGTGTTGTACAAAAGTAGGAAATTTTTCTAGAATTAAATATAGTATGATCTCTCTCTATACAAGTGCCTTCTTATAATGAATAGTCTCTAGTCTGTCTTAAACAAATTTTGCTAGAAATGAGCACCTCCTTATTCTGAATAGGGGGCGCTCATTTCCGGTTCAATGAGAAATAACGAACTTCTGTAATATGAGCAGCATATGTTCTATCATTCAGGCATAGAATGATCAAAAACACCGTGTTATGATAAACAATCATGGGATAAATATAAAAAGAGAATGAACTAATCGTGCATATATTTAAAAGACAATAACAATATAATGCTTGGTATAAGATTTCATTATTTTTGTCTTAACAACTAATAATATTAAATCGTGTCAACATGAATTGAATTAAAGCGATGACAACTGAATACGTATATGTTGCACAAAAAAGAAATTAAAAATCTCTTATTAATAAGCACCTCCGTAAAGTGACTACTTTTGGTCAGTCCAGATGGTGCCCATATTAAAGAAGTTTTACTATATTTCAATATTTAAATCTAGATGATAGAATGAAAAATTGTTTTGATATCAATATTGTGTTAATTTTGATAGATATAAAGTTGGATACTGTCAAGTCTTTTTCGAAGATTTCATTTCCATATGTTAATACTACTGAAAGAATATTCTCGATTTATTAAATGTGATGTAATATTTTATAATCGAACATAACTGTATTAGTATCAAATTTCATATCTCATTAGAATAGTGTACAACTTTTTAATTAAACACTTTTTCACTCTACCATCAACAAGAAATATTGATCACCGACAAATAGTTGAACTATTTAATTTTAAAAAGAATTCAACCTATACTCATAAAAAGAGAAAGCAACAATTGATCGCATATTTCACAGAAGCTTAATTCATTAAACCTCTATTTGCTTGCATGTAATTCAATCGCATATACTACTGCGTCAGGATAAGAATAGCATATGAAAAAAAAGAAGATTTGCAGTATAAAATAAATTCGTACATGATCTCGGTGGTATATAGTAATTGAATTTTTTACGAAAAATCTTCAACTATTCATTTGAAGCATGCCTTAAAAAACATGAATAGATATTATTTACATAAATATTCATTATAATTATATTGATTAAATTATTGTGTAACTATTTTTCTTAATCTTTGATTTAAAATAGATCGCGATTATGTTTCATATCACACGCATACACTCAAAATATCAACGCAATATTATAAAAGAACAGTAACACTTCCTGAGAGGCAGCTATGTTTGTCCAGATCTATATTTCGATTATGAGAAATTTAATAGCCCGATATTTTTCCTAAAACTAATAATACAGGATGGGTCAAAAGTCATCGGACAGTCTTTAATTTCGAAAAACTTTTAATAGAATCAAGATAAAAAGTTACGACTTCCACCATTCAAAAGAGGCTCTGTTACTACATAGTTCCATATACTATTTAACAGTATTGCTTGTTGCCATGGTAATCAGTCAATGGTCTTTGGCAAACTATTGGTAGCTCTATGAAAATACCATCGAAGTTCAATTCTAAAGGGTACGTTTGAATCACGCTCATCATTGTCGCTATCTAGTGTTACATCTAACACTCTCTATCAGAAGAAGATAATAGGTTCGGTTATTGGCATTGGCGTAAATTGTTATGTTGATCCTATCAAAAGTTATTCGAAATAAAAGAGTACCCAATGACTTTTGGCTTATCCCGTAGCTATAGCTCTGGAACGGAGGCTAGCCTGATACAGAGCTTTTGAGCTTCCCATACATACTAATTAGCCACGCAAACAAGTGTCTGTCGAAACGTAGTCAACATGTTATCTGACAAGCGATCCGAGACAAACCGTTCTTATTGATCTGTCCATAAACTCATGATACCAAAGTTTGAATACAGTACCTTTGTACATACGTATCGAACTATGTAGATACTCAGCCATTCAGTTCTCGAAACAAGATCATTCTCACGATATATCTTATTGATTTTTTTTAAATCTAAAAAATAAAAAAAACTCAAATTCAACATTTACCTGAAGCTGGATGAACTGTTGCTGCTTCAATTGATTCGACAATAAATTTATTTTTATCTTTATCATCGAAAATTTTTTTTTCATTAGATTTATTTATTTCACCATCAAGTAAAGCTTGTCTCATATTTTGAACACATTCAGCTAATGATGCAATACTACCACATAATGTTTGTGTACCAGCAATAGTTGCACGTTTTTTTTCAACAACTATTTCATCAGCACCCATACGATAAATACCATCGGGCAATCCTAATGCTGGTACAGCATCAGTAACAAGAACAAGACCTTGTGGATGAACACGATGTGCAAGACGTACAGCAGCTGAATGTGTATGTATACCATCAACAATTAAACCATAATGAATAACAATTGTTGCTGGAAGACGATGACTTGTTAATAGACCTTATTTGTACAATAAAAATTTTTTTTTAGAAGATAAAAATTTTTTTTTTTTTTTTTTTATTTTCTATTTATACCAACAAGACCAGGATCACGATGATGAAATGGAAGCATTGCATTAAATAAATGTGTAATAAATCGTGCACCAGAACAAATGGCACGTTCACCAATATCAAGTGAAGCCATTGAATGACCAATTGAAACAATTAAACCATATTTTTCAATTAATATAGGTATTACATTTTCAATCATATTAGGAATTTCAGGTGCAATTGTAACAATTGAAACATTATCAAATGAACCATAACAAGATAATAAATCTTCAATACCATGTGGACTTTCACGTAGAAAATCTGTTCGATGTGCACCACGTTTATCTTCATTAAGAAATGGACCTTCAATATGAATACCTAAATAAAAAAAAAATTTTATTTTTATTTTTTTGAATATATCATTTGTTTTAACACTAACCAAGAATAGTTGCACCATCTTTTGCTGAACCAACTTGTCGTTTATATTTTGGTAAAAGTATTTTATATGTATCAATACTTGAACTAACAATAGTCGGAAGAAAAGCTGTAACACCATGTGATGTTAATTTTCTTGCAACATCAATTAATATATTTTCATTGACTTCATTAGGTGATGAAAAATCATGTCCAAATGCTCCATTGATTTGTAAATCTATATAACCAGGTGCTATTAATACTCCTTGACAATCATATTCAATATTAGCTTGAATTTTTTCATCGAAAAATATTTTCTCAGGATCAATAATTTTTCCATGACGTATCCAAAGATCATCGATAATTAATGCATGATTACGCATTAATGTACAATTACGAAAACGATATATTGTCATTTGAAAACGAGTAATTTTTTTTTTGCTTGTAAACTTCACCGAAATGATGTCATAATGTTTTCTTTTATATATTTTTTTTTTTTTTAATAAATATTGAGTAAAATATAATGTTGTCGAGAAGAGAGAGGCAGGCAAGCAGCCATTTTTGCATTCTTCTGATGATATTTACATGACCAATAAAAGATATATTGAAAGATTTTTATTCAAGAGGTCGCTAGATTTCTGTGTAGATTCGAATCGATGTATTTTTATTGAGGTTGATTTGATTTTCAAACAAAAAAAAATCGAAATCTAGAGTTAAAAAGTTAGATGTTGTTATTAGATTTTGTAAATATGATAGGTTTTATATAATATTTGTTTTCTTCTTTCTTTCGATAATTATCATGACTGTTTGAATTACCTCATATTTAATGAAATCATTCAAGCATAAATTTACGTGATGAGAAAAGAAATAAATCGAATGTAATTTTAACTCTTTGCTCTTCTATTAGAATAGAAACAAAATAACTGAATAACAATCATATTAAGGTTTGTTTTTTTTTTACAATAAATACCTGGTAACATTAATTAGATACGTGATCTTCTCTATGTTGATTGCAATAAAAACAGATAATAATATGCATGTGCATTACAAAAACAAAATCTATTAATCCTTTACCCCTTATATGATAAATGTCGACAAAAGTTACTATTATGGAATAAAATATATTTCAAAATTTTCATATAAATTAGTTGAACAAGAGATTATACGACATAAAATAACGATTGAAGTTACCATTGGGAATAATGATATAAGAACAAACAAAAATTTAGATATTCTTCCTTAAACATAATACTTGTTAATAGTTACGCATAGATAAGTAAACAGATTGCAATTATCGAGTTAATAACTATATATTTTCATTGATAATTTAGTTACTTTGATTTTATGTATTTTTGCGAACTACTCACAAAAGATAAAAAATAGAATTTTTTATTTTGCTACTCTCCGTGACCACTGATCGGTTTGATATATCTATTGGCCTACTGAGAAGGCCAATACACTATTTTAGTAGGTGTTTCATTAGTAACTCTTGTGGAATTATTTTATGGGAAGTGTAAAGAGTAAAAATCATTTATTTAAATGCCAGATTATCATAATCATTTAATTATGTTTAGTGTTTTACTTATTGTGTGAAGGCTAAGAGGACGGTGTCGTTTCAAACATTGAGTTAGCCCTTTCTGAGTTTGCATTCATTGTACCACATTCAACAGTACTGGTCAAAAATATAACACTAATGTATTTTTTTTCTAAGATAGCAAATGTTTACCTTAAAGCCAAACACGGCCATTTTCTGTTCCCAGAAGACGAAGTGAAAATTAGATTTTAAGAGCACAAAATTCTGATTAAATATGTGAGAAGTCACCGCATTTCCTACGATTTTCATTTAATAAGTTATAGGCATAATAGAAAATTTTGAAGAAAATGAAATTTATCATAATTTCTTCATTTTATTTGAAATTTTGTGCTCTTAAAATCAAAGATACATCTGTCTTACATTTTTGATGACCATCCGTATGTACCCTGTGCTACGAACAATTGATATTTATTTTTTCACAGTTTTAAATCGTCATGAAAAGCTTGATAGAACACTGATCATATTTGCATTTTGAATAATCGTTCATGAAGCATGTGTAATTATATTATTCTAACGAAGTTATAACATATTATACGATTTCATATATTAATCGTATGTTTTTATTATTATTTTTTTAAACAAAAAAATGATCGATTCAAATAATTCGATATATATCTTTTCTTCAATGGATTTTTCTATTAAAAGGAAGCATACTCTTATTGTTCTCTATTATAAAAATTAAAGGTCATCCAGTTGATCATCTCCAATTACATTGAATAAATACAGACTGAAAACGAATCATGGTTATTTTTTTCCAAACATAAAAATAATTCAATACTATTTTATAATAATGATAAATTTACCAATAAATGTTACTACAACAAATAAATTTTCTACATATGATACACAAGGTGCTATGATATATATTCTTGGTATTTTTATATGGTATACTATTGGATTTAGTCTTATACTTATTAATAATATTATTCGACGAAAAGATCATTTTAAAGAATATATACATTCGAATATTTATCAATCAATTCATAATTTACATAAACAACAAATACAAAATAATATTTTAATTGAACTTAAAGATAAAGATAAACGAAAAAAATTATGGGAAATCTATTATGATACTAAAAAACAAAAAAAAATAAAAATAAACAAATCGTTAATTCAATAATAAAATTGGTCAACATTGTTGTTTAATTCGAAATATATTTTGTAACATAATCTTTGATCAAGCAAATGAAAATAAAACTGAAACATAATTATTAATATTCAACAAAACAATTAAATAAAAAAAAAATACAAATTTTTGATTTTTATCTATACTTATCAATAGAATGAAGTATAACCCCAGTGGTACTTGCATAGTGCGTCATACAAGGAAATTCTCTATACAAAAGAATGTATCTATCCTTGCAAGAACGCCTACGCAACATACAACATAATAGGGATCAAAGTTTTACAGAGTAAACTGTCAATAAAAAAGCAAAATATGTATGTAACTGAGACATATTGAAACGATATTAATAATTGGTTAGTTATAAATATGGATCCTATGGTATGTAGTTTGAATAAAGAATAAAAAAAACAGAGCTTTGAAAAAAAAAAAAAAGAAAATTATTGCCACTTACAAAAGCGGTCGACGAACGCGTATTAAGCATAAAAAAAAAATTTTTTTTACAAGCAGCACTGTTTAAATAAGAATATTGACAATTCTAGGTAGCGTTGGCAGAGGGAGAGAGAGAGAGAGAGAAAGAAATGACATGTTACTTATTGCTGCTGATGGTCGTAGTACCTGTTTTGCTTGCATGTTTGTTCTTATCGGATGGCAGTCGAAAGCACTATTTGCTCATCTTATTTCTCACGGTTTTGACTGCATCAAAATGTGAAGAGAAAAGAACATAAAAGCTCGATCACGCAGAAACAAAAGTTGCTACAAAACTCAATGTGTCGTTTTTTTCTTCTTATGGAAGGGAAAAAGTATATTGTATAGGTGTATAACAAATAAGATTCATATTTTTCGTAGAAAAAGAAACGAAATAAATATAAGATTATGAAATAGAATTCCTTTTTTTTTTGTGCCCTTATATATTGGATCATTTAACACACCAAAATCTAAAGTAGAACTCTGTTCTTCTTCTGCTCACAGATGTGACAGATTTTATTAACATACAATCACAGACTGTATATCAGTAACGATTCGTTATAATATAGAAACTACTTCCTTATTGCATTTCTCTAGAATTAAGTAACAAAAATAAATGGCGAAGAAATGTGTTCCAAAACAATCTCCTTGTGATTAGCAACAGCAACTATATCGTATTTTACATTTTAATCTCGTACAGATTGTACTAATAGTTTTCTTTTAGGTTTTTCGTTTTTGTTTAATTAATATTGGATGCAATAACGAAACTTAGTATTGATCACGATATATAAAATACGTATAATATAAATATGATTGTAACATACAATTAGAGTTTTTTGACGATAATCATAATACAGAGTGTTCCAAAAGTCCATGAGAAAAGTTTTTGTGAATAGCTCCTCAAGAGTTCATTCGATTGATATATTTCTTTAATAATATAATATTCTTTGAAGTTTTGTTAATGGTCAAACTTGAATCACCTGTGATTATGAAACAAGAAGTGCAAGTCGAGTTTGATAAAAGATACACCAAGGATAGGTCGCATTAGAGTAGAGTTCTAGAACTTGCGGGTTGGGTAACCGTACCAATATTGAATAGGAGTACGTGATTGATTGGTATCGATAGGGTACGAGTACAGTATGGGTAGGATAAGGGTGTGGGTAAGGTAAGGGTACGAAAAGTTGTACCCGTGCAGTCAGAGACGGCGCGAAGAGGTCAGAGCAGGAGGGGGGTATCCCGAAAATCGGAGCCTCCAATCCCAAAAAGTCAAAATTGAAGAGCAAAAAAAAAACGTTCCCACTGTTGAAATTCGGAGAAAGTCTCCAAACTTTTTTGGTTGCCATCGCTTTCTTTTCGAAGCAGACTTTCCGACATTCTTTCGACTACTCTGACCGCACTTCATACAATATTATACCGATGGTTCCAACGAAAATCTGATTTTTTCTTTTTTTTTTTCAAAATTTTATTCTTCGCTCAGTTATCGTTAACATCCACGTATCATATATTGCTATTGATGACAGATGCATCTAGTTATAATACTAATTTCTCGCTTAAACACGAACTTAGATTATTGATGTAGTTCAAAAATCTCAAGAACCGAAAAAAAATAGTAGAATAGATTTCTTCAAACTTAGATTTTTGCCAAATTTAGGGTCGATTGTCTACTATTTTTCTCCAAAATCGGAGAAAATTGACTACGGTAGTTCTCCAAAATCGGAGAAGATTGTCTACTATGGCTCCCCAAAATTGGAGAAAATTCTGTACTGTAATTCTCCAACATCCAAGAAAATTGTGTACTTTAACTCTTCTAAATCGGAGAAAATTGTGTACTGTAGTTCTTCAAGATCGGAGAAAATTGATTATTGTATTTCTCGAAAATCGGAGAAAATGGTCTATCGTAGTTCTCCAAAATCGGAGAAGACTGTCTACTGTACTTCTCCAAAATTGGAGAAAATCGTCTACGGTAGTTCTCCAAAATCGAAGAAAATGGTCTACCGTAGTTCTCCAAAATCGGAGAAAACTGTGTACTGGAGTTCTCCAAAACCGAAGAAAATTGTCTGCTGTAGGTCTCCAAAATCGAAGGAAATTGTGCACTTTGATTCTTCAAAATCGGAGAAAATTGTCTACGGCAGTTCTCCAAAATCGGAGAAAATCGCCTAATGATCTCGCAAATTTGGAGAGAATTGGCACTACCAAAATTTTCAAATTCGGAGAAAGCTCCAATCAAAATTTTCCGAAGCAGGGGGGGTGACCCCCCCCCCCCCCCCGGCGCCTTGCCCCCGTGCAGTACTATATGTTAGAGCTATATTTCAATGCTTTTGTGAAATTGGTACAGTGGAAGATAGAGAAAGTTCTACAAGACAGTCAAAAGTTACGAATGAAAATATTGACAAAGTTAATGATGTCTGTAAAAATCGACCACAATCGTGTGTCCGGACTGTTGCAACAGCCTGCTGCATTCCAACAACAACAGCATACAGAATTATGACCGAATATCTTTTATGAAAACCGTACAAGGTACAATTTATCCAACAAATTTATGAAGAAGATTTACAAGATCGAGTTGAAATGATGAAATCTTAATACCAATATTAGAAAATATCGACAATCCAGAGAACTTGATTTTTTTTTCGGATCAATTTTCTTTTCATTTAAATGATTTATTGATAAATATAAACTGAAAACCTATATGTATAAGACATATATAAAACTTTGGTTGAATACAAAACAAGTACCGATAATGAGAAGAAATTGATTCGAAAATAAATTTTCTGCAGTATTTTTATAAAGACTTCGAAGAGAATAGTTTTATGTATTGCAGTTGATGGTAATCTTTTTTGAATATTTTTTATAAATAAAATTATATGAAATAAAACTTAAAATAATATATTATCATTTTATTTTAAAGAAAAGCAATTAAATCGCTTGAATTGTATAAGTGATATTTACGTGAAGTTTTCTTGCAGACTTTTGAAACATCCTGTATAATGAATTCAATTAATTGTAAATGCAAGTTTTCAATCATTTACTATTCGTATAATCGTGTATCTTTCAAAACTTTAAACAACAACTTAATGTAAAAATTTGGGATATAATAAATGAAAAAAAAAAATAAATTTTACATCCATTTTGGAGCTTTGCAATTGAACTTTATCTCAAAAAGGAAAAATTCATTGTTTAAAAGTTCATCATGAAGGATATTTATAACTTTTCCGTAAAGCTTGGATATTTGAAACTAGATACACGAGCAACGATAAGTCGTAGGGGGAATATACAGGATATACAAAATGTTTGGATTGTCATAAAAAGGCAAAATGTTCTTTTTAAAAGTAAAGTTCTTAGTTTTATAAAACTTGAAATTCTCTATGTTTTGATATGTAAATGAATATTTTGTATGAGATTTTAATGAAAGAAAAATTGTATTTACATGTAATACGATTCATTATAGTCCATCGGCTACAAAGATAATCATGTAAAAAATGAAAAACAGTCGATAGAAACAAAAAATAGCAGAATGATATTATTTTTGTTTATTTTTATTTATATGAACCAAAAGCTATCAAAAGAATGATTAAAACGATTAGGATAATTACAAATTGATGTACAGCGTGCATAAGAATGGTTTTTTCAAAGAGTAGTACCGTGATTTCAAATAGAATAATCAATAAATTTTATACCACATGCAAGTTGATTTAAAATCAAACTCATAAGTCCAATTAGTAGAGCCTGTCAAGTCTACAATTTTTGTATCTGTTAGACAACCTTGACGATAATCTTTATAATAATCAAATCATAATTGTTTGTTATTTTTAGAGTATGACCGTTAGATTGAGTCCAGATCTAAACAGAGTCTGGGACCAACTCGATGGGCTCTACCAATTGTTAATCTATAGAGTGATTATAAACTGTAAAATTATGAAATTTCTCAAAGTTTTAAGAATATGGCTTAGTAATTCTAAAGATAGTTCGTCATAATAAACATAGGATTTAGGAAAAAAAGTTTTTTTTTCAGTCAGACTTTGTAGGATTCACTTTGTTGATAGAGTTTAAATTTATTGCAAACATGACAGTGCTTAGATGAAAATACTGTAAAATCTCAAACATCTCGGTCTGTTAGAGCTATGATGCTTTTTTGTTTTTTCGTATTTTTCAAACAAATGGTTAGTAAAGAGAACTTTGCAATCAGTGAAAGCCGAAAAATATTTTGGTGGGAATTTTGTGTTTTTTTTGGTTGACTATATTTAGATATATCAAACTTGATTCTTAAAATTTTGAAAAATTTTATAATTTTATACTCTTTAAACATCCTATAGATTACTAATTGAACTTATAAGTGTTTCTTTCTACGAACTTTTATTTGATATAAAAATTATTGATTATATTACTCGATATCAAAGTATTATTTCTCCAGAAAAAAGTATTTTGACGTACATTGTACATTTGATCATTCAATTTTTCGTGCTCAACATGAGTGCAAAGAAAACGTACAGGGGAGGGCGGTGTTCGGAAAGTCATTTAACAAAAGTTTTCTCATACAACTTTCACTATTGATTGAGCTTTATCGATTAATCTTTTTTTTGTATGATAGATGACATCATCAAGTTTTAGTTTCTACGGACAAACTTCAAAAATGCTCTTTAAAGTAAATACTTTTAATTGAAATACAATAATTTAGTCGTTTTTCTGGTTCCAGAAAAATATCACGTAGCGTTCCTTTTTTTTAACTGCTTGAATTTTGACTTGATACCATTCGATTCCTTTTTGTGAAGACACATTTAAATGAATATCTGTAAAACGACTGTTCAAGACTTGAGTAATTTAAAGATTAGAATAATTTAAGAAATCGAAGCAGTTAAAAAAGAAACGCTGCATAATATTTTTATGGAATCAGAAAAAAGACTAAACTATTGTATTTCAATTAAAAGTATTTACTTTAAAGAGCATTTTTGAAGTTTATCCGTAGAAACTAAAACTTGATGATGTCACCTATCATACAAAAAAAAGATTAATCGATAAAGCTCAATCAATAGTGAAAGTTGTACGAGAAAACTTTTGTTAAATGACTTTCGCCGGATCGGTGGCGGTGTGACTTTTTAGCTGCCTCGACCATCTCTGCGATCGATAGCCGAAAATAAGTAGATTACTATTGATATCTTTGGCATGAATTCGAAGTACATTATAACTGAATCATTTGTTGTCAGAGTTTCGTATTGGTGAAATATTCTATTTGTTACAATAACGTAGGTTTTATGTTTTTGATCTGTTAGTTAAAGTTCATCGAGATTTTTATGATTTATTAAATTATTCTATTTCTTTTTGATATTTCATCTCAGTCAGATAAACAAGGGGAAAAAACGCGTTGAAATATTATAATGAAAATAAAATCATAAAAAGTGTACATGTAAACGCGTTCATAATGCATTAGATTTTCGAAGGGATATATATTTGTTCGAAAACTTTAACGCATTTTGAACATGTAAAACTGTACATTTTTTTACGATTTTATTTCCGTTAAAATTTCAACGCGTTTTTTTCTCTTGTTTGTCTGACTTGGACGAAATATCAAAATGAAATAGAATAGTTTAATTATATTTATAATTTAATAAATTATAAACTAAGTACAAATAATTTATATTTCAAAATAAATTTAACTTATAATAATTTATCTTTATTTTTAAATTTAAATTACGAAAAAAAAAAATTATTTAGAGTTATGTTAAATTAACAGAACAAATGACAATCCTAATCGAGATCGAGTTCTGATAATGTAATAAGTATCTCACATACTTTATTTTAGTTGTTATATTAGAAATCAAAAACAAAAAACTGCATCATCTTTTTCATTGCATACATTATTTTATTTGTGATTGACAAATAAATATTCGAATGCTTCCATTTTTTCGTCGAGAAGAAGGAAAAAAAAGACGCATTGACTTACACATATTTTCAATATAACATCAATATATGATGCAATGACTCTCTTGCAATGTCTTATATAAATTCAATGCAATTCCTTTCGTGAAATATTTTGTGTAAGTTTAATGCAAAAAAATTTTTTTTTTTCTTTTGTCGCCCTCTGAGAAGAATCTATAACTTTCTAGAATATTACACTGCAAAGTATATATAGTACAAATTTTTGCGTAGTATAAGTCATTTCAATATTTCTTATTAACCTTTA
>CAJNOL010002475.1:17388-38195 GCA_905250125.1 Rotaria sordida | reverse complement strand
TATAGAATATCTCGTGTAGACTATCATATTTATCCATTTGAAAGATGAATGCAATGCACATCATTCTAGTTCATTATAAAATTCCTACGGAAAACATCGGAAACAAATGATAGTCATAAATTGTTGAATCTCTTTTACTTTTATGTAAAAAGTATTCATATTATATTCAATTCCATTTAGTTTTGACACAAGTAAAGTATGGATAAAAGTTCTCAGAAATTTTCTTCTCGATATATCTTGGTAACTACTTAAACAATTTCAACAAATAAATAGTCATTTCAAAGAGTATTTACAAGTGTACTTCATATGTCAAAATAGAAGTTCTAACTCAAGTAATAAGAGAGAGTCAATAAAGAACCTTTGTTATGTGTAAGTTTTTTCATCTAAAAAAAAAGAATTGTTTGATGTTGGATAATCAGAATATGAAACAGATTTCTTTCATCTTGTATATTTGTGTGTGTGAATGGGATGATTTGTTGTGTGAAGAAGTCAAATAAAGTGAGTATCACTATTTCATGGACTCTTCTCTCAACAAGTTCTTCACATGGAATTCATTAGTGTTCATTTTATCTATTTATTTTTGGTTTTGTATTTTTATATGTAAACAAAAATGTCTAATGATATTCTTACACTTAGATCTCTCTCTTATTTTTTAGGATAGAATTTTATTTTTGCGCAATAAATATCTTTTTAAAATGACTATTTATTTGTTTAAATTATGTTTAAGTGGCTGTAAAAATATATTAATTAGAAAATTTTCACCACTAGAAAAGAAAAGTTTAGACTATTCACATTCAAAATTATATAGAAAGAGCCGATATTGAGAAAATTGTAAGAAATTCCAAGGATGTGAGCCTGAGCTTTAATTCAAGTCACTCACAGAATTTTATTAGTTTAAATTATTTAATAGACATCCATCCTTCGTATTCTGAAAATAGATGTTGCCAACGTCCATTATCTAACCATCACTTAAGTTCCTAGATAACTCATCGACTAATGGTGAGAAAATTATAATCAATATATTGCTATCTAAAACGACAATCTTAAATGTTATGATAATCAAAATTTCGCAGAAAAATGATCTCCCAGAACCTCTAGAAAACTTAAGAGTGTTGTACAAAAATTTTCAGTGAGATCTACATCGTTTTCTTTTCTATTTATGTTTAAGTTTAAAATCCCACCAAATCAGCTATACCTAACCCTGCTAAAAGTAACTTTTTGTTGAATTGTATGTATTCAAGATAAGCTGTTGTTCTCAGATATAGTAGAGCAAAATTAAAAAAAAAACAATAAATATCTTTTTTCTACTATTATGACAAGTAAAACGAGATATACATAATTTATAGGATACAAAATTAACTTAATCAGAGTATATAGTTTTTGTAGTATGCTCCAATAGACTTCTTCTGATAGTAGTTCTCTTGTAGTCTCAGTCATTTTCGGACGATATATTATGTGAACACTTTCTTAAACTTTCTATATAAATCAAAGCTAACAATTGAAAACATTCAATTCGTTGAAAAATCGAATATTTTTCTTCTATAAATAAAAAGTGAATGTTTTCAAAGTTATTTTAAAGTTTCTTGTAAATTATATCTTAAATAATGTCTTTAAAAATATGTTTTTAATATAGATATTCTTTTAGAACTCCTCGTACTCTACCGAACCATATAAAAATATGACAAAAACACTTTTGTTCGACTTCTCAATCACTGTTGCATCTTATATTAGTTTGCTCTTGTATTTAAATTTTAGTATACGTTGTTCTTTTTTTTTTCAGATACTTTATTCAATCATCTTATTTATTAGACAATTAAATAATGATGTTATTGTATCATAACTTTCGATGTTTCTTATTATACTTTATAATTGAACAGTTTAACATAGAATATGTAATAACAACTTGGCCATCATCAAACTCTTCTAGCATTCGCTTGCTAGGACTTTTCCCACAAACATCCGACACTTCCAATTCGTCTGTTCATTCTTGGAATATGTTTAAGGCAGCAATATTGCTTTCTCATCAATATAATATAACAATTGAAGGAGAATTCATAGGATGGCAAGCAGAACAAACTACCGGTAATATAATGCATGCTCTGAACATTACGTGTCATGCAGTATCTGTTTCAAATGTTGTTGGAATTGTTGGTCCAGGGTTATCAAGAGAATCTCATGTAATTGCTCCTTTTAGTGAAGCAGTTGGTATACCTGTTATATCATATTCTGCAACTGATCCTGATTTATCTGATAAATATGCTTATCCTAATTTTCATCGTACAATTGTTTCGGATTTTGTAACTGCAGCAGCTCTTGCAAAATTATTTATTCAATATAATTGGACATCATGTTCAATAATTTATCAAAATGATGCATTTGGAACTGGTGGAGCCAATGCTATAAGTAAAGCATTTAATAATAGTCGCTTAACAGTCAGCCAAATGATTGTATTTGATATTGCTACAAGTACTATTCGTGGTGATTTGAAAAGTCTTTTAACTAATGCTGCAACACGAATGGTTGTATTATGGGCTGAATCACTTTATACATCTTTGATTTTGCAAGAGGCTCTTGAATCTGATGTAGTTGGTCCACAATTTACATGGATACTAAGTAACAGTATTTCATTAAATTCTTTCAATCAAACATCTTATGATAATTTAATTGGAATGTTTTTGATTGAACCAGCTGTAGGATCAATTGTCAATGCACCAATTAATACAACATTATTAGATGCAGCATATAGAATTTGGAAACAATATGAACCTGAATCGTTTCCTGAATCCATGGAAGTACATAATTATGCATTATTTACATTTGATGCAACATGGACATTAATTCAATCATTACAACAATTGTGTACATCAAAAATAAATATTTCTTCTTCATGTTTGTCATTTAATGGATCTTCATACTGTTTTAATCGTCATTTCATGCATTCTGATTTATTGTTAGATGCAGTTAGTAGAACAGAATTTCTTGGTGTATCTGGTCTTATACAATTTAGTAATGATGTAACAGATCGAATAACTGGTTTATATTATTCTGCTAAAAATGTTCAACCTTCATTGAATGGTTTGAGTTTTGTGCCTGTGCTAGAATATTTTCATCCTACGAAATGGGAAATACCTAAAAAAGAAAATATTATAGTATGGCCAGGTAAAACATTAACACCACCCAGTGGCAGAGCAATTCTCGAAGGTGTAAATTTACGAATAGGTATTCTTGAATCAGTTCCATTTACAATAGTTGAAAAAGTCGTAGATCCATCTGGACAAACTACAATAAAGTATAGTGGCTATGTACTCGATCTTATCGAACTTTTACAACAAAAGATGAAATTTATTCCAATTATTGAATTAGCACCATCAAATCTAACATATACTGAATTCGTTCAATCAGTAAGCGCTGGTACTTATGATATAGGGATAGGTGATGTGACTGTTACCTCTGCACGAAGAGAATATGTCGACTTTTCCAATGCTATATTTGATAATTCTTTACGTATTATAATGCGAAAAACATCCGATGCTAATATTGATCTGTTCTCATTCTTAAAACCATTTTCACGTGATCTCTGGTTATTATTCTTTGGTACTCTAATCTTTGTTGGTATTTTGATATATATAATAGAGAGAAAAGATAATGAAGCATTACAAAATCAACCAATATTGACTCAAATTGTAATGAGTATATGGTATTCTATTGGTGATGCTGTTGGATATAGTGTGGAGTTTCAAATGACTACAGCTGCTGGACGTTTATTATCTGGTTGTTTATATATCTTAGGTTTGATATTAGTAGCATCATATACTGCAAATTTAGCATCTGATCTGACAATAGCAAAATCAAAAGCTATTATTTCTGGAATTGATGATATCAAAGATGAAAAAATACCATTTAGTCGTATCGGTATTGTTGTAGGTTCAGCTTCTGAAGAGTTTTGTTTGAGAGAAATACCTAAAAGTGCTGGAATTTATTATCAATTAAAATCTCTGAACGATCTATACCCTAGTCTACTTGCACGTAATATCGATGCAGGTTTTTGGGATAATGGCGTTCTTGAATATGTCACAAATAATATATATTGTAATTTAACTTTAGTTGGAAATGATTTTGATAAAAGTGTATTTGGTATTGTTACTCCTCAGAAATGGTTATATGCACAAGATTTAGATGTGAATATTCTACAATTAAGAGAAACAGGTGAGCTGGAGAAATTAAGACAAAAATGGTTTGAAAGACAGCAGTGTTCTGGCTCATCTGAAGAATCGACTGCGATCGGAATTCAAGGAACACGTGGATTATTTTTGGTTTTTGGAGTTATTTGTTTTTTATCATTATTATTATTTGTATGGAAGAAACGACGTAATATAAAAAATTGTTTATTTCTATTGATATGTCTAAAAAAATCTTCAGCCGAAAAAAACGACTCTATGAACAGACGCTCAAGCAAAACTTCTCAACATTCACAAAATAATCAAATAACACCAGAAATTTTATATCTTTAAGTGGAAACTATTTTTATTACACGAAAACAAAAACTTTCATTACACGATTAACCAATATAAACTTAAAAAGAGTACTCTATAAATATGTCACAGGATTATCCTTGATATTGTTCATTGTGAAATTATTTAAATTTGCAATATCTTTTCTAATATTTTGTAGTTTTCATAGAAAAACGATAGTTGAGAAGATCAGTCACGCTAAACTAAAATGTACATGACATTTATCTATCACTTTTTTTTTCATATATTTAGTCATAATAAAAACTTCTAACCTATTTTACATAGATTATTCAAATTTCAATTGTTTACAACATAATTTTGAAGAACAGATAAGATAAATGATCTATAATCGCTTGTTTATAAGTCTTGAAGCACAAAAAATATGTTTATGATTGATGTCAGACTCAGATTTGAGAGAATACAAGATGTGAAAGTAAATGAATGCACACTCTGAACTCAAATTATCCACTTCACACTTGATATTGTTACCTCAATGAGAAACTTCGATGGAAACTTTGCATGAAAATTTTGTTCATTGATTTAAACCGAATATTATTAATTTGATTATTTTCCTGTTCATGCTTTCTATAAATCGAATTTAAGATGGCTAAGCAAAAATCTAATGGTTGCGATTAAACTCAAATGAATGGCGACGCACACATATTCAGGTACTGAAGCACCAAAGGTATTTTTCCACGTTGTCAATAACTTTCGTCATCGAAATACATTGCTGTACATATCTTAGTAGAGTGACTGACTCGAATTCCATTAATAATTTCGTTTTATTCAATACAAATCTTATATATATATAGTTTCTTAAAAATTTTATAAGCAGAGATTTTTAATTGGGGAAGAGAGCAAACATTATTCTATCGAGTCCTATAATTTGCATTTGAAGTCGATTAATTTTAATTCTGACATGCCCATCTCTATAAATGCTCAGATTCTACCAGGCTAAGTTGCATGAAATTCAAGGTCAGTAGTAAGCATTCAGCTTTTCAATTCATATTACACTGAAGGAGAGTACCATGTACTACTAATCTGCAAAATTTTCGTCCTTTCCATATGTATCCATAAAAAGAACAAGACATGTCTTCAGAACTCTTATTTTGAGCTGGGGTCCGTACGGATCCCAGGTGGGGGTGTCAGGGTTAAACGACTGAGTAGTTGCTGACACAGAAAGTTCTATTTCCAGTGTCGTTTCATTCTTCTCGCTTCCCAATTCTATCATTCCATTAAAAATATATCGTGATAGTACGAGATTTGAAGCATAGATCTCTTTACTGTACACATTTTACAAAACAATTTTTACTGGAAAAAGAAAATGATCGTTTATGCTGGATACAAAGTTGTTTAAAGATCTGTTAGACTCAATTATTAAAAGAAATCAACATACTGCTTTTCTCTATGCAAGAAATCTCAGCTATTTCAATTCTGAATTTCATCTCCTAAAATCGTTCAAATATTCAGTGTTGAATACAATAGAGATATTTGAATATCCATCATTATTATTCAGTTTCTTGAAACAGTCCATTCTAGACATAGTTTTTCCCCCATAGGATATGTTTCGAACTTTTTAAGTGCGTGAATTCATTTATTTTGAGTTTTTTAGTCATAATGCGTTCTTTGCATAGCTAAAGTATTTCTCTATTCTAAATGTAAATACAATTAATGACATTTGTTCATAGAAAAAAAATCGGGAAAATATAGAAGAACCGATGTTTGATGTTGCTTCAAATTTTATTGATTCACCAAAATGAAACTTTTTCTCCGAGTATTTCCTACAATTTTATGACATTTATTAATCTGATATAAAAACATAGTTTCGTTGAGTTTTTTTTTTGCAAATTTGATAATAAGGTTGAAAAGGGTATACAAACTGATACGATTTTCTCTTGATAATGTTCTCGATAATTTTCTGCATATTTGCTTGAGTCATTCAAGGATATAAATTCTCATGCTCTATCCTACCTAACAATTTTGTTCGTAGTATAGCTTTCGCATGTTTTACCTTTCTATGGTCTTGTATTAACCTTCCTCTATCCAAATGTCGACAACGATTACCCTACAGAGCTTTAGCTTATGCTTCGAAAAAAAAACCCTAATGGATACTAGTTATCAAATGAGTCAAAAGAATTGTTAAGAAAGTTATCCGAAGAGTTATCCAGTGAATTAAACAAATAGAGAGAACTCTTCTAATAGCTTCAAAAATTGAGAATAATTGTATCAAATGAATCACATGTCTCCCTCTATTGTCTTTAAATTTGATGTATAAACATCTTTTAAAATGATACAGTTGTATATAGCTTTTGATAGGGTTTCAAAGTATGCCATCTCCAGTTTAGATTCGTCTTTCATCGAAAAATCTTATCAATACTGCACTTTTCATGACATACCAGACAATTGGTACTTCTTTAGTCAACATGGTCATTCATTTCAATGCAAATCATATTAAAAAAAAAATTACACTTCGTTTCAAGATGAGAGTATTCGAGATAGATGGTATCATTTCGTTCAAGTATATTTGTTCAATTTGATTGTCAATATTGTACGAGATAATCACGTCTAATAAAAGATCTTAGTCATCGATATTTGATTGAGGATGAAGATGAATAACATATTCGATATGTAACAATGTATTCTTCATACATTCTTTGTCCCCTTTCATATTCAATCTAGTTTCGGCTATTATAATTATCATTTTGACGGCTTAGCGACAACACAATGGTCATAAAAAGATGTTTTATAGTCAATAACCTTTCAAACAATTACAAAAAAGAATTCAAAGAAATAATTATGCATATATGAAGGAAACTTCGATGAATAAATCCAATGCTAATGTTATCAACACTAAAAACAATCATGAATATCACTTGATGATGCTTTATTTAATCTCTTTTGTTCTATAGATTACAACTATAAAATAACGAGAAATAATCGATATAAAATATCATTGACATATATTATCTTTTGAATCGATCTTATAAACTATAAAGACAAAAAGAGACTAATTCGTTCAGTTCATCGACCTAAATAAAAATAACAAAACAGATAAACTATAGTGAACTTTTATTTAAGATCTCGAATTTTTTTTTTTACTAAATATTCTAATTGTTTAATAATGAACCGTGTCACATAATTGATGTGTCAAAGAGGACAAAAAAGAAATGACATACTTCATCATATGTGTGCAGTAAAAATAATTGTTTCCGTTCAGTACGTGAGCAAAAAATATATGTCAGAACATACTCTCCTGTCATTACATGATAATATAATAGAAAGTGTGTATATACGTCAATAGTAACAATACAAAAGTAAGTTAATTATTACATTACTTTTATTTAGTTAAAACTTGATATGTTTTTAATCAAATGAATCATAGCTAGAAGTATTTATTATTTGACTTAATCTCAGTTCTTTCAGACAAATATAATTTTTAAAGGGATATATTTCTCAAAAGTATGGAATGAAAATTTAAAGATCAAATGTAAATTATACATATAAAAATGAGTTCGAAATAATGAAGTTTTTCTATTTCATGTCTAGTAAGTTCAATATTTGATATATTAGATTTCAATCGTTCGTCATGATTTTCTTTGATAGAAAAATATTAAGATTGTTTCACATAGACATCAAGATAAAGAAAAATAAACTTTTACTCATTCGAAAAGAAATTTCATTAATGATAAAGATATACATAGGACATAATACTCTTATGATAATGTCATTTGTTCTCAACAAATTGGTCGATTGTTTTCTTTTGATCTTCATCGTTTATCATAATAATAATAATAATAATAATAATAATAATAATAATCTTGTATTCGGTATATTAACAACAAGGATCTATATATGAAGTACTAGTCAGTATGTTAATTGAAGATTTTCGTCCAATATTTACATGATATCAAACCCTAAAACTAAGAATAAATAGGCAATTTAGATTTTCTACTTTCGATCAAAGTTTAGATTTGAAAACCCACAATGATATTCAAACTTAAAGCGATGGGCGAGAATTTCATGTTGGCATTTATTTTTTGATGAACAACAAGATAATATTCGAATACAAGCATCAGTAGTTTTTATCCTTTTATTCTTTGCCAAGTAAATTTCATGTTCTCACTCATAATAAGTATCCTATTGGCAACATTTTGCTCCTTTTTTTTAAAAATATTCCTTTGTTCATGACATATTCATTGAAGAACAGAACAATGTTAAAAAATACGTGAAAAAAAAGTTAGTACAAAATTATTTTTTGTTTTCCAATAAGCAGAAAAACAACATATTCTACTTCAGCTTCAGTAAAAGATGTCTTTGTTTTATCTCGATTATTTGCTCTTTTTCTTTTCTTCACTAGATGAATACAGATGTTAATGTTCCTACTAAATCAAACTTTCAATATTGTATTGTTGGTCATCGTAATTTTAAGCATGAAGAATATTGGTTTAACTACCCAATCTATGTTAATTACAATTTTTGCGATATATGTAGAGTCACAGTACAACCGTTACATACTCATCCTGTAGTTTGTAAGTTTGCTGTTGATTATGGAGAATAGAAAAAATATGTACTCGAGTGGACGTGGCACGTCGAATTCTATTAGCAATAGATTTCAATTTAAATCGTTCATGTTTAGGCGTAAGAGATATCTGTAGCACTAACCTCAATGGCTATGATAATTCGTACCTTTGGCAAACTTTCAAAGTAGTGAGTCAAAGAATAAAAAACTTTAGCTATGGATTGCAACATTTGATATAATTACGTTGTCAGTTGGCTATTTGTGCAGCTAATCGACCTAAATGGATAATTATTGATTTAACATGTATTTTACAAAGTATTGTTAGTGTACCAATTTATTGTCAGTTAAACGAGCATGATATGGCTTTTATCATTGATAATACAAATATATTAATAGTTGTTTGTGATAAAGAAATATTATCAAGATTTATTCGATTACATTTAGAATTTTCAACATTACGATATATAATATGCATGGATCCTATTTCTGAGACAATACCTGACAAGTGTCCTTTGTGTGCGAGTATCTCGATTAAATTGACTTAAAGCAGAAAGTATATGTCAAACTGTTTTATCGAATTTTGAGATCTGCAACTTAACAAAGAGGCGATTATTTTCACAGGTTTGTCACAAACTTTCATATTGATTGGAATATATAGAACAAAATATTCATCTTTGATATTAAGAGTAACATTTTCTTAACACACTTTTTTATTTATATGTTTTAAAATCTTCCTATCATTAATTGAACAGCAATAAAAAATTATTCTATTGTTTCAGCTATCATATAAATATATTTCATAATCACATGCTTTCGATCTTCTCGGATTAAGTATGGTAAACTAAATTGATGCACTAAGGATAAAGTACTCATTGAAAACTGATCAAGTAAATATTTTTCTGAAGATAAAAAAGATAAATCTTGATAAATACTTTTTAATTTTTAAATCTTCATCTTATTTTAAATGTAACTTTAAATCCATATTTGAATTTGTTCGTAAATTATTTTGATGTAAATTGTCAAATATAAGAAGAAATATAATATTGTAATTGTAGGAGAAGATGGTCTTTCAATTCATTATATGAACGATACTGAAAAAGATAGTTTGGACAAATAACAAGAATATATTATCAATGATCTTGATGATTGTATCACTGTTGTGTATGAGTAGAAGCTCAAGATTTCCTAAGGAAACAATGATATTCGACAATGTCTTCAGAACTACTTTTCCCACATGGAAGTTCTTATGCAATAAAGAATGTGTAAAATGTTATTATCAGTCATTAGCATGAATAACTGATTGAAAAGCGACAATTACAGCATGTCTTGAAGGTGGATGCATCGAATTCTCAACTAGAAATGTTCTTTGACTTATGGAAGAACTTGTTTTGCTCGAACATACAGCTTTTTCAGCACCATCAGCATTTTTTTGGAACAAAATTTATTGCGAATATTGTACAATTTTTTCATTAATGACTGTAACACATGAAGAAATTCTTCTAGAACATTTCTCAAAATTGATTCCTAAACGATGTAGAGTTATTTCTATCGGTGGTACTATGGTTAATCTAGCGGTATTATATTTTATGCGGCGATGCTTTCGACACTCGACTTGTCTACAAGTAATGCACTGACATTTTGGCAACTTTTCATCCCAATTTCTTCAAAACAACTGAACATAGCGCTACGAAATTTTGTCTGTAGATGGGTACTATAAAGTTGTTTAATGACTGAGAATTTCAGCTAAATTGACTCCACGGTTCATGTTTTATCAGAGAAATACATGCAGATAATGCACTCACAAAAAAGGCCCTCTTTTTTTTTGAGTGATGCCAGAAATGGTAAAATTTTCACCACAAATGCTTACCTTATAAATTCATATGACCAAGACCAAGTTTGTAGCGAAAAGTCTGGACTATCTACTGTAAAAGGTAGTTTTTGAAAAATACTGTGTTTCTCTTGAGCTGCACACCAAATACTGCCGTAACGCACTCACCCCATTCGAAGAAACTCTCTAAAACTGCTATTTTTACAACATTGACAAGAATATAAGATAATCGACCGATGTCAAACTGCAGTTTTAGCATCAGCATGACTACTAATAGATTCATTTTCATCAGAAACAAAACAGTTGCCAAAATATAATAAGAGAAAAAAAACGTATCTTCATGCTATTTTCAGCTAAAAATGTGTCACTTTGGCTGGCAACTATCATTTCTTCGCTTAGTTTTTAAAAACAAATCAGATAGATCGACGGAGAATATATGAAAACCTATTTAAAAACTTGAAATAAATATGATCGGTTGTTTTACATCGAAGAAATCCAGTACTCAACTTTAATCATACTAGTTGACTGGTAGCCGAACAAGCCACACTAAAAAACAGTTGGAGCATATAGAACTACAGAATGTGGAAGAATAACCTTCAATTATAAATTTCTTTAGACGATGATTAATTATCGTCTCGAATCAGTAACAGAAATGAGTTATACACTCAATGATAAACTGTTTCCACGAGAAGAACTTGTAATTAAAACAGTGCAAATATTTTCGGGATATTAAAGAATATGAAAGAGACAAAATCAGCACTTATTGAAGATGGATTGTATTGATAAGCAAAATGTTGACAAAGACTACTTTAAAGTATCACCGTCGACTTCAATGCAAAAACAGTCATCTTTCACGAATTGTGAAAAACCAATATATTCTTCTGACCAAAATAAACATTGCATTCATTAATGATTTGATCTCATATTTATATCACCGATACATATTTTCTTTCTCAGTGTATTCTGAAAGTTTCGACCATAAACATCGAGAATTTGTTGAGAAAACTGCAAATGTATCCTATGTACTCTTATGTAATTAAAACAAAAATTCGTTATAATATTTGTCTCGTTATCATTTATTATTAGTACCCATACTCACACCCGCAAAGTACAAAAATCATGTTTCTTTTACGTGAATTAAAAATAAAAGGATAGTGGAATTCATTTGATAATACATATCAAAGTACGATAAGAATAGTTCTTGCACTTGTTCGCATGACTCAAAACAGTAATGATTCATTCGAAATCTTCTTTTCAATTCATTTTCATTGTTATAATAGAATTGAATAATAATCTTTCTATCATATCTACATGGATTAAGCCTTTAGTAGCAAAAAAAAGCTACACATGTTTCATAATTATTTTTCGCAACATAATTAATACAAATTGTTACTAGAAGAAATGCATAGATTTATTTGATCAACGAATCTCTTGTTATTCAATTTATAGAAAATCTACGCGAAACTAAATTCGTATATTTATTTACTTTCTTCTAGCTTAAGGTCACTAATTAGTGATCAAAGTTCACGGCAAACAAGAGGCAGACCGATTCACGTTTCTGTCAGAACGGAAAAACAAATTCAACAAACGTTGAGGAACAAATCTCCATCAGCTCAATTTTTAGCATAGATACCAGTTGCTAGGTCTAAAACAATATGTAGATATTGTAGTACGAGAGCTTCTTCAATGTTTAGTGGCATAAAATGCAGTGTTTGTGTAATAAAAAAATAAAAATTGTTTTTTGTTATTTCATGAAAAACTTATATAAGTTTTGCAAACTTGAACACGTAAAAATTTTCATTCAAGTATAACAAAATTCAGTAAAACGTATACGGAGTAAATCATATGAAAGCACACGCGAGTTATTTATGTCTAAAATAAACTAATCTTACAGTCTACTTGAATTGAATTCAGCACAAAATAATTTGGAATTGAAAGTATTAAAACTAAACAAAGAATAGAAATTTTTTACTTTTTGATGAAAATTCTAAAAAAAACAAATGTCATTGCATAGTAAAGTCACTATTATAATTAATTGATTAGAAAAAAATATATATATAATTTCAGCTAACATAATTTCGACGTGATTTTCTATGAGAACAATTTTTAAGTGATAAACGCACAGCTTGCATAAATAAATCTTGTACACCTTCATGAATTTTAATTGAACATTTCATATAAGCATCAGCTTTGATTTCTACTGTTGTTTATTTTCCAACTTCACTTGTCACGAGTTTCTCACGTTTTTATTTTTGATTTTGCAATTGCTTTTAGGTCTGTTCTTAGATCTTTTTTACATGCTACTAATATTCCTGAACATTGACCACAAAAATATCGAAATTCTGATGTCTAGTATACAATGATACTTCTAACTTCAAAGTGTTAGGATATGATAAACTGATTATCTTTAAAAATCAAATAAAAGAAATGTTTTACTGCACATACTATCATCAACAATAACTAATCTCCTAGGATCTTGAATAAGTCGATTTTTATGAGTGATCATCTTGTAATCGTGAATAAAATTTCTTCATATTATCTATAAAATTAGTATTTTTATTTAGTTTTCGTTCAATGTGTAATATTTTTTTCGGCAACAAATAAAACTTAGACAGATTTTTATCTAATTTTTCTCTCATATTTATTATGTAGTCGAAATTCACTTTTTCCAACACATATGTTATCAAACCAGAAAGGAAACAAATGCCTTACATAGGCTTCAATATCATGACTTTTACATTGAGACAACATTCATTTACGAAGTTTATTTGATAAAGATTTCTTCTCAATTGTCATGAAAGATAAAAGTCGTTTTTTTTTTCTTTGCCTCGTTTACATAGTTCAAATAATCAATGATGTAATCAAATCTTTTTTTTTTTCATATTGAGTACAATATGATTTCTCTAGAAATCTATGAAATATATCTGTAAAGACAAAAGAAAATAGAAATTATCATATTAATTCAAACAGATAATTCAATATTAATCAATAATTTCTTTTATTTTTGTCAAAAATCTTTTATTTTCTCTTCGTATTAATTGAATGATTCAAAATTTTATTCGTTTAATTCAAATTTAATAATACTAATTATAAATAGATTCATTCTTGAAATTTTCTCTATTCTAAAAAATATGTGCAAAACAAATAGTTCAAAAAAAAAAATAATCCTCCTATATTTTAGATTATAAATATTTTGTTAAATCTTTTTAATAAAAGAAGACAACAAAATTATATCACGAATATTGTTCATAATACTTTCATGAATATGTATAAAGAGCTAAATAATATACTTGATCAATTAAAAAAAAAAAAGGAATAATACAAAAAAACTTCATTTTAAAATAAAAAACAATTTCGATGTGATTTTCTATTAAAACGATTTTTAAGTGATAAACGAGCAGCTTGAATAAATAAATCTTGTACACCTTCACGAGTTTTAGCTGAACATTCCATATAAGCATCAGCTTTAATTTCTGTTGCTATTCGTTTTCCAACGTCACTTGTCACCGGTTTTTCACCTTCTTGTTTTAATCTTGCAATTATTTGTGAATCTGTTCTTAAATCCTTTTTACATGCTACTAATATTATTGGACATTGACCACAAAAATGTCGAACTTCTGGTACCCATTTTTCAATAACACTTGTAGCTGATACTGGACTATCAACACTAAAACATATAAGAACAATATTTGTATCAGGATAGGATAATGGACGAAGACGATCATAATCTTCTTGACCAGCTGTATCAAAAAGAGCTAAATCAATCTATAAGTAAAGAGTATTTTTATGATTTGTAAAAAAAAAATTAATTTCTACTGATTTACTATTCGTCCATCGACTTGAATATCAGCTACATATGTATCAAAAATAGTTGCATCATGAGTTGGAATAAACCGATCATCTTTAAAAGCAAATAATAGACATGTTTTACCACACATACCATCACCAACAATAACTAATTTTCTATGTTTTCGAATACTTCGATTCATATTATTAGTTGTCATCTAGAAACGAATAAGATTTACATGTTGTTGTTTTTTTTCTATCGCTGTTATAAATATATATATTCAGTGTAATAAATGGCATCGCAAACTGAAAGGTAAAAAGAAAAGAAAAAAAGACTCGCACAAGTCGCTTTGTGTAGGGTGTGACTATGAAAAAAAAAACGTCATTTTTCTTTGATAACATGATCAAAATAAAGGAAAGAAACGAACGAAAAAGAAAAAACTCAGAACTACATTCATTTGACTCATTTTTTTTTTTCTTCTCGCCTTCATCAAATATATGAATGGAGAAGACAGTTGTGATTTAGTGAAAAATACTTTAGTTGTGCTAAACATGTAATATATATATATATATGTATGTAAGAAAAAAAAAGAAGTACGATATAATGTATTATATTTTCAACAATTATTTATGTACCTTGAAGAAGAATAATTTCTTTGCTGAACAAAAGAAAACAGCCATTATTTCGTGTTTTTTTTCTTCTAAAAAGTATAAAATCATAAAGCGTCGATGAATGGGAATTTTTCTTTTCTGTTTAACAATGAATAAAAATGAATGTTAAAATATGATTTCACATAAAGCAAAAAAATAATCAAACAAATTATATTATGAATTTTTAATTCATGTTAAATTCAATTTTTTTCTCTATTGGTCAAAGTGAATTATTATAATAAAAGTGGAACTCAGTGAGACTAGAAAAAGTCTGAAAGAATTTCTTCTCATAGACATTCCTTATGACCATTTTATCGAATTTTCGGCTTATGACAAAGTATTCACAAAAAAATCAAAAAGAAGGATTTTTCACCTAAAATTTTGCCCATAAATCGATCTCTTGATCGTTAGAATATCCTGAAAGTTTCAACCAAATCAGACAGTTCTTTCTCAACGTATTGAATACTGAAGAAAAGTTGACTTTATACCTTTTTTTTTTGAATATTCAATATTTCGAGAAGGAACCGTCTATTTCGACTGAAACTGGCAGGATATACTCAGAATCAGGAGATCTATTTACGGGCGAAAGTTTAGACGAAAGTCCGATAAAGCTGTCATAACTCTATAAGAAACATCTATGGGAAGAAAATCCTTTTAGACTGTTTCTATTCTCACTGAGTCCTAATTATGAGCAAAATATCACTTTGATTGACAGTTAACAGTTGAATACGTTTTCTCATGAGTGGTCTATACTATCCACAGAGCCCAAATTTGCTCTATATCTGAGATAAATTTTTTATTATAGATGATCCGGCAAAAATTTTTATTAGTAAAATGCTTTCTGAAATTACTTTCTTCTCGATTAATTTGAATTCTTGCTCATGAATAATTCAAATTTGGGTAGAAAACACTCTCTGCAATCGTTTATAACTGAAACTGAAACTCGTAAACGCTACCACCAATTCTTATAGGTACTGTGGTAGACCAGAGGTAGTACGACATGAGAAGACAGCAAAAGTAGACATACACGAAATAAAGAAAGTCCGTCGCAAACATATTTATTCGTCTATTTTACTAACACAAAAGGAGAAATCATGAAGAGATTTTGTAGCTGATTGTTAAATGATATAATCATTTTTTAGAGAGACAAAAGAAAATAATTTGTATATAAACATATTTAACATTTCAGCCGATTTTCTTTGCCTGATATGTATATTAAAAATTTTTCAGTTTAATTTAATTGATAAAAAAATATTTAACAGTATCCAAAGCCATTTGCATTCTTTGTTCATGAACTTGATCATTATGAAAAATTATATTTCGTAAATCATCTAATTCTTTAATTGCTTTTTCTACTACAATAATTCAAATGAATTTTGTGTATCTACTATCAGTGAAATAGATTTTCTTATGATGGACCATTACTTTATGGTCTAATGCACTTTAACTATTCATCGACAAAACTTCAAGATCGTTTAGGCAATTTATCAAATCAAGTTATTAGAAAATTGATATAAATGTTCATGATAATTGTTATAGTAGTTTCTCATGCATAGTAAAAGTTATACATTTGAAACTTTGTATTAATTCAGTGCTAAGTAAGTATCATAATTCATCGAAGTTGCAAAGAGTTTGTTTTTGTGAAAGTATAAGAATGATCAATTTTAATATTGTTTCAGATAGGCAACTACGAATCCACTTTTTTGTGGACCCGGACCCGGAGTTTTTCCATCAATATGTACCACCCTTCATGTACATGAGCAAGTAGAGTATATCAAGGTTTTGGCGATTCTGTTCGCCACCCTTTGAAAAAACTCAGCATACAGTTATATCTTGTTGCTGTATTTCTCATCTGGAGAGCAGTGGATTCACAAAAACGTGTAATCGAGTCTGACAAAAAATAAAAGGTTGGACACGGACCCGATAAAAAACTAAAACTTTAGACCTGGGTGCGGACCCGCAGCTCCCTAGTTTCAGGACTTTGGAGACATCCTTGATATAGATAAATGGCTTAAAATAATTTTGAATTACCATGTAAACTTTTCTTTTGTTGTACTTTATTATTAAGAGATGAAATAGATATCAAGAAATCATATTTATTTATTTTTAGGAAAAAAATTAATTGAAGATTTCAAACGATAAAAAGATTCAAACTAGAGAAAAACGAACAATAATTTATTTTTATAGATATATTCACATTTCAAATTTCGTTCGAACGCTTCTAACTAAAACCATTCGATATATCATTTAATCTGTTATAAATACAAAACGACGATATCGTTCGGATTAGAATTAAAATAATCAAAAATACCCACTCATGATTACTCTTTTGATAATAACAAAAACAAACGGATCATATAGAATATAACGCAGGCAAAAAGAACTATGAAATACTAAGAAATAGATAAATAAATCGATAATGAACTATATTTTACGTTTTATTTCTTCTTCACAATTAGAAATCAAAGATCTGTATTAATGTCATTCTTGAATTTGACACGTTAGTTTTACAGTCATTTAAAATAAAATTATTATCCAGAAACAGTTTCGATAGATAGCCTTCGCAATTCACAAAATAATCGTCACATGATACAAATCAATCATTTACCACTAACATTGATAATTATCATCGAATATGCATATACGTAATTTTGTTTTAATATTTAAAAATGTGAGTAATTGAATTGTTTCAATCGACTATCTAAAGATAAAATGATTAAAATTTAACTTTCATCTAATCAATTTTATTCTTATTTTGATAATAATCAATACCTGTAACACAATTTCATTTATTCCTAAGTGTTATATCTGTTAATAAAAAAAAAAAGAAAATGAATTTACTTAATTTTAATATTGTATGTTTCAACGACGAATTGCTTTTAATCAATGATATGTCCATACGATATTCGTTAGTCTTCATTCAAAACGAAATGCGTATAGACAATCAATCGATCTTTTAGCATTTTATAATTTTGTATGTGTATTGATGATCACAATAAAAGAAGATCTTAGAATTTATGGATGTCCTTTTCGAATTCAAAGAAGACTTCTTAGCTTATGAAAATATTTCTTTTTTGAATGTAGCACTAAAAACTGAGTATTGACAAGTCATCTTCAATTCGGAAAAACTTTTGATGGTAGCACCTCGAATTACCGTCATTTTTTGGTTAAGCAAGAAAATCAAATATCTTATCCCGTTCGATTCATTATATCATCAATCATAAAAGTAAGCTTCAATTGAAAAGAATTGCCTGAAATCGACAAGTAAGGATAAGTTTCGAAGTATATATCAATACACTCAGATTTTTAGATTGATTCTAGTATGTGATACTTTTCTCGCTTAAAACATTTTATTTTTTATGAAAGAGAATTAAAATTTATGTGTATATTTAATTCAAAGTTTATCATAGAAGGAGTGTGAATCTTCGTTTTTAATCGGCTTTATACAAGTTTGTAGAGCTCAATGAGCTGATCATGATGGTATAAATCATTCTTTCACAGTTAGGTTGGTCTGAAACTTCAGAAAAATGACTATAACATTAGAAATCTTAACTTTCATATCAGTTTAGCTGTCTCACTGAAGCCTTTAACATTGTATACGCCTTAATTGAATATACACATCCACATAAATTGAAGTTGTAATTACATCTGAGCGTGACCAACCGGACTGATACTACAATTCTTATTGTTTTTTTCCTCTGTAGTTTCAGCAGTATGTTAGAAAAGTGTAATTTTCTTACCGGTGTAATATTAATGATCTGGCATTGTTTGAGCTCTATGTCTTATTATGAATGAGAGTTGTGAAGTGTGTTCTTATAATCATATTTGATATGAAATTTTTTTCACTTACATCAATTTTACTAAAAAAATTTACAACCACATGAAGTATCAGTAACAAAGTTTAATTAACAAGTATATTTAACCATATGATGTTGTGTGCTTAACGAATCTTATAATATTTTGAATCGTTTTTTTCGGAGCAGCTATTGATGACTTTTGTAAGATTACTGATATCGTACACATTGCTTTCGTTCAATGTAATCTGAAGTCAACTAAATATCCTCTATTCAGAAGCATAGAACATCATACGTTAATTATATTTGCTAATAAAACTTTATTACTGATACTTCATGTGGTTGTAAATTTTTTTTTTTAGGAAAATTGATGTAAGTGAAAAAATTTCATATCAAATATGATTATAAGAACACACTTCACAACTCTCATTCATAATAAGATATAGAGTTCAAACAATACCAGATTATTAATATTAGATCGGTAGAAAAATCATACTTTTCTGCCACATTGCTGAAACTACAGAAGAAAAAGCAAGAATTGTGGTATCAGTTTGGTTGGTTACATCCATCTATACTTTGAATATTTCAATATTATTAATCTTATGAATGTACGCAAGTCAACTATATTTTGCAAAACTAATCAAGATTCTCTGGCATTACTATTTTAACAATTCAGTAATTAAAACTTTGTCGTTTTCAATGGTCTGCATTATATTTAGTTGTTTTTTGTGAAAAATAGAATTAGATGAATTTTGAAAACAAAAAAACAGTTTAGTTCCATATACCCATAGGATTAAGACTATTGAAATATCCAAAGTACAGAAGTTCATAGGACTTCTATTTATGTTGATTGTGTGAATGTGTAAATTCAATTAAGACACATAGAATGTTAAAGTATTCCATGTTGAGTACTAAATTGTAACATAAAAATTACGATTCCAGAAATAATAGCTTACAGACATTCTTCTGAAGTTTAGATCGACCTAACTTCTCAATAACAATCTATACCATTGTGATTAATTCCTCGAGCTTTCCAAACTGACATAAAATCTATTGAGAATAGAGACTTACATTTGGGGGAACTTTTCTCGTTAGAAAAAAAAGTAATGTATACTTTTATGACTGGTGATATGATAAATGACTATGGCAGTTATTCGAGATACCACCATTAAAAGTCTTTTCGAATTTTAACACTGCATTTGAAAAAAAGAAAACAATTTTCACAAGCTAACATGAAAAGAGAAGCTGAAAGTTTTGTAGTTTTTTAAAAAAAAAAGAACATGTTTTTGAATTTCTCTTTCAACTTGAAAAGTATATCCTTAAATGCGCAATGGACTCATTTTTCTTAATCAACAGCTTACCATCTATCAGATCATTTGTTAAAAAAGAAAATTTTTTTTTTTTAAGATTGGCTTGTCGATACATTACTTTCTTATATCAAATGCCACAATCAAAAAAAAAAAAAAAAGAATAATTTTTCTTTTTCTTCTTCTTTTACTTTCATTCTAATTATTTACAATGACTAGTTGCTCTGTTCATTAATCATTATCCATCATTTCTTTTCTCTTTCCTGTTCTTTTTTTTTTCCGCTAAATAATACTTCTCATGTTCGTATATGTAAACCGATTTATTCATCATTACTTACTTAGTCGTACTTACGGAATCGACGGATACTCTTTAGAGAACAAACATGCAACTTTTTTTAAGATATTGAGAGA
>CAJNOL010002475.1:0-17288 GCA_905250125.1 Rotaria sordida | reverse complement strand
TTGATAATCGAGAATGAATTATTTCGAAGATTCGAAACAATTAGATCTTAATATGATATCGTCTTGGATCCTAAGAATAAGAGTTATAAATTCGAATTCAACTGAAAAATTACTAATTATTCATTTCTATAGAAGAAATGGTAGATGTGACGAACAACATATTCGTATGTAATTTTACTCAATACTTAATAAAGTATTGTAATTGGTAAGCATGGTCTTTGATAAATATCATGCAATATTCTATTTCATTAGTTGGAAAACTTCATGATCGTCATTATCATGTACATGAAGTTTATCATAGATCATATTGATGATAGTCATTTGTCAACACGCCTATTAGTAAGCGTTTGAGTAGAATGTAAATTATGAATCATAAAAAGTCATTAAAAATAAAAATACAAGTTTCAATAAAAATCGAGATATCATCTCATAATTAATCGAATCACCACAAGCATATCGATTAGCACATTCAATTCTATTGAAGATATTTAATAAAAATGCTTGCTTTTTTTTTAAAGATTCATGTCATCAAACATGAGTCATACATTCTATCTGACGAGAGAACGTCACTAACTGATACCTTCCATTTGAACTCAAAAGTTGACTCATAGAATAGAGAAAAAACCCATTCTATTGAGAAACATTTTCACGAGCTGATTTTTTTTTACCTTAAAACTCAAAATTTTAAACAAGATGTGTCTCGTCGAGAAGAAATGTTTATTTTCGTCACATCCACTTGTATTATTTCCCATATCTATTACACCCAACAAACATACGGATAAAAAAAATCCCTGAATAAGCTGCTGCTTTCGACCAGAAATGACTAAAAATAATAGAAGAGTTTTAATTTTATTCTTTGAATCGAAAATAATTGTAAAAAGAAAAATAAGCGCGTTTGATTGATAATATTATTGTCTTTTTTTTTTGTTTTTTTTTTTTAAAGTAGCCTACAAAATAATGAATTCATATATATATATTTTATTTCATATAATTGATAAACTATGACAAAGTGGGAACATACAATACGACAATATGAAGGTCAAGATTTTGAATCAATTCGTTTACAATGTCGTCGTGAACGAAAACTTTTTGAAGATCCAATTTTTCCAGCACAATTAGAATCTTTATCAAATAATTATCAAAAATTAATTCCTAATTGGCGTGAAATTATTTGGAAACGTCCATATGAAATTGTCGATAATCCACAATTAATTGTTAATGGAATAAAACGTACAGATCCAAATCAAGGTGATTTAGGTAAATTTTATCAAAGCGAGAGAGAGAGATAGAGAATTTTTTAATCATAATCTTATTTCTATAGGTAATTGTTGGTTTATAGCAGCTATGAGTGCTTTAACACAAAATAGTACTGTACTTAAACGAGTTATTCCACCTGATCAATCATTTAATAAAGATTGGTATGGTGAGTGAATGAAAAATTTTAGATATATATATATATATTTTTTTAGCTGGTATATTTCATTTTCGTTTTTGGCGTTATCAACAATGGTATGATATTGTTATTGATGATCGTTTACCATATTTAATAAAACAAAAACGTTTATGGGGTGCAAGAAATTTATTTGAAATAAATGAATTTTGGGTTTCATTACTTGAAAAAGCATATGCAAAATTAAATGGAAATTATACAAATTTAGGTGGTGGTTTACCAGTTAATGCTTTAACAGATTTTACTGGTGGTATTGAACAACGTTTTGAATTAAAATCAAATTTATCTTTAACACATTTACATTCAGATGATTTATTTGATTTTATTAAATCATGTATTGATTATGGTTCACTTATAGCTTGTTCAATAAATCCTAATAAACAAAAATTAGAAACTATTTTATCAAATGGTCTTGTTATTGGTCATACATATTCAATAACAAATTATTATATATTACCATTAACATATGATAATCATTTAAGAAAATTAAGTGAACGTGGTTTAATTCGTTTTCGAAATCCATGGGGAAATGATATTGAATGGAATGGAAAATGGTCTGATAGTGATCCTATTTGGAATTTACTTGATGAAAAAACACGAAAAAGATTAAGTATACAAAGAAAACATGATGGAGAATTTTGGATGTCATTTAATGATTTTTATAAAGAATTTGATGTTATGGAAGTTTGTCATATTAGTCCAGATACATATGATGGTAAAAAATTGACTAAATATTGAATGATATAATGATAAAATAATAGAACTGAACATGCATGGAATCTCAAAAGATATGATCATTTCATAATACAAAAGATAGCTTCACTAGTATTTAAATTGAATCAAAAAAATTTTGTTTCTATTTGAAATAGGAAACTACTAATAAGGCATAATTCCTGTGGAATTAAAATGTGAAGCATTCACTAAGATTTCCAAGGAAGTAGTTCATATACTATAATGAGATACAGTCTGTGACGCTGAGAACGAGTAATGTTGCTAAGGCACCTATCACGGCCTGTAACGAAGGAGAGATGTTAAGATTCTGAAGAATGGTAGGATAATAGAAGCAAAGGTATGATGTCCGGATCCAGTGTCCGAGTTTTTCAGCTTTCATCAGGAAACGATCATAACAGAATAGAGTCGACCGTTGGATATGATCATCATTATACGGCTTCCAAGCTCATATCATTTTCCGGAGTCTTACGACCGGAAAAAAAATCTTTGCTATGAATTCCAGCAGAAAAATCAAAGAGTCGGACGTTGGAATCATTGACTAGGGAACGAGTCAATCATTTTAAAATTGATCAAACAAATGATTAAAAAACAATAATCAAATACTCAACTTTAGCCGACAGTAAAAATGTTTAAAAAAAAGTAAAATTCTGAAAGAAAGATTGTTTTGAAAGATGTTATTATTACACGATTAATATTGGCTTATAGGGTGTGAATGTGTAGCTGAAGAGAAGACACATCTATACCTAATCGCAAGTTATCATAATAGAATAAATTCTCGTATTTATATCAAAATTATCCAAATATATGAGATTTGACGAAAGCAAAACAACAAATGAGTGGCAGCATTACAAACTCGAATAAATATGTTGTATAATCTCAGTAATAATAATTATCTCATTACAGCATTTGATCTACTCAACGGCTTGTCTTTTATTGTAGCAAAAGAAAAAAGTTATGATTGTATAATAAGAACATTATTTAAGATCGATAAACTTAATATTTCAAAGCATTTTTGTTCATCTTTCATTCTTTCTTTTTCAATAACAAACATTCGATTCGAAATTAACTATTTGGGTTTTTAATTTTCTGAATGAGAAACTATGCAAAAGTCTCCATCGCAGTTTTCGACATAAGGATCAATGGTCATCGGTGGCTTACATGCTCCGAACCTCAACACTCTGTCTCCGATATGAATATAGCAGGCCTCGAAATTGAGCCACTTTTCTATGGCCCGAACATTGTTTAGACCCGCTTGATCCCGTTCAACTTTTGTTCAGCCCGACCCACTCCGACAAAATATTCTGTTGGGCCGAGCGGTCCGTTTCGAGGTCTGGCACATAGGTACTGAAGACAAGCAGACGTCAAGGATATCAGCTTTACAATTCTCATAGGACCTTGCTAGTAAATTTTCATGTTATCAGATACATCATAAGTATATTCGTCATTATCAGAAACTTGTAGAAAAGTTTCAAACATGCGAATAACTGATATATTCAAACAATAGTTTTTGTTTTACATCTATAGTTTCAATAAAATCATCATACACTCTATAAATAAGAGTGTGTTTTTCAATGTGCATAGAACGGACTATTCAAATATGTAAAAATCTTGATATCAAATTTTTCGATTTTAGAATTTGGATTAACTATTCAAGATTCCAAACATCATTGGCGTATGTGGTATGTACTTGGATCATGGCGTGCTGGTGAAAATAGTGGCGGTTCATGTGCAAATTCTGGTTGTCGTCATGGTTGTTATTATTGGCGTAATCCACAATTTGTTATTGAATTAACATTAAATCGTTCATTTAATTCCAATAGATTATGTATGATGATAATTGCATTAATGCAAAAACCAATCATAAATAATTCAAATGAACAATATATACAAATTCGTCTTTTTAAAATAAAATCAAATGTTAAAATATGTGAGAAAAAAATATATAAACCCGATGAAGTTGAACGAATTGGTAGATAAAATAAATTTTTATAAAATAAAATAAAATTTTTATTTTTACTTTTTTTTTAAGCATCAACAGGTCCGTATGGTAAGCGTAAAAATGTTTTTTTTTAATATTTATTTTATCAATGATTTATTTAAAAATAAAAGTTAATCGTCGTGAAGTTTCTTTATTATTAAAAACAACAACAGGTGCATATTTAATTGTACCTAGTATGGCAGATGTTGATCAAAATTGTGATTTTTTATTACGAATTTTTTCACAAGATACAACTATTGGTCGAACTTTTGTTAATATATTTGCTAATGATAATTTTGAAGATTTATCACGTCGAAATCTAAATCAACAATATACAATATCAGAACAAACACCTAGTAAAATTTAAGAACAATTATTCTTTTTTTTTTTTTATTATAAAATATATTTTATTTTAATTTAGTGAATATATTTTTTGAAGCAACACATTCAAAAGAATATTATAAATCTACAGACCTCGATGAAAAACGTATTGATGTCATTCCAATTCGACCTCATCGATATACATATGAATAGTAATTTTTTCTTTTTTTTTTGTAGGAAATAGGAATTTATTTGATTGTAATTTTAATAAATCCATATTCATGAGTGTAAGCAAAATATTTTAAGAACTTGTCAATTTGTATATTCATTTCTAAATTTATAATTCTTAAAAAGGCATCATAAGCATCAATATCTATTGGTGATGTTATGACTCATATGAAACTGAGCAGTAGCAAGGACAACTAGCGAGAACGATGATTATTTCATGACATTTGAGTACATTATTTTTACTAATTGCAGAGTTGAAATCGGTAGGATTATTTTATTATTACTGATACGAGTATCGGATCAGACCGGCATAAATCATTCTTCGCTTTTCTCATCAAATAATAATTGTATTTGTCGCTTAATCACTACAATGATAATGGATTAGATGGCAAAATATCGAAAGAATTTCTAATCTCTATTATAAAGAAAAAATATGAGTGTGTGGATATGACTGCCATGCACTCAACAATAATATAAAAATTTACATATTTTCTTCCATTTGATAGAGTAAATTGATAGTAAATGCAGTATTGGAAAATTTCTAATAGTCTTATTCAATATTCAATATTTTCATTTTTGATGCTTTGCAAGTTTATCTCATAATGTAAAAGCCGTTCTATTTCACTACAATAATATTTATCATTATTTATTTAATTCATAAGTATTTTTCTCACTTGACATCTATCAATGGATATAAAGCTTCAAAGGCCTAGGTATTTGATAGCTACTTTTGTAGATTGATTTCATGCTCGTCAAACATAGACATTATGAATTAATGCTACATTTAGTTTGTTTCCATGTTATATTCAATTCGTTATCTCTTATATTTGTGTACAGTAAGAGATATAAATAAATCTATAATAAATTACAATGCTAAATAATCATTTGCTTTTAGTTTGATTATATAATTTTGTTATTCAAATAAATTTAGAAAAATATATTAAGTATATAATAAAGAATTTTTCATCCAAGAAAAAAAGTCTGATGTATATTCTCTCATAGAAATAGTTTTCATCATCAATAACAGGGTAATTGATTTCTGACAAAAATACTTCTTTGATTAATTTTCTAGCAAAAAAACAAAATCAGGTTAGGTGATAAGGAATTTTTTATCGAATCAAACGGTAATCGCGTTATTAATCACAATTCTGACTGATTGATGTAATGTAGTAGAAGATCATTCATTCTCCATCTAAAATTAGAATCAAATATTCCAAAGACAACAGATCTTTCCTTACATATTTTTAAAAGTGATTAGTATAAAAAAAAAAGCTTTTTCTGATTGATCTAAAGATTATTCAGTATAATAAATATCAAAGTTTTTTTTATTGATTATTAACGATATTGATATGACAAGTTTCATCGAATAATTCAATATATCATTTTATATTTATTCAATGATTTTGTATCGTATTTATATTAGAAATTATTTTTTTTTTTATTAAAACAAAAGTTATTTGTCATATATATTTAAGATTCATTAAATACATGAATAGGAAATAAATGATTTCTCTCGAGATTAATTTATCCTATCTAATTTGATAATGATATGATTGACACATGTTTAATTTCTTATCTTATTAAGATCATAAATCAATATCTTCTATATTCCATGTATAAGAAACAATAATGTCCTTGAGAGTAAAGAAAAAGAAAAATAATTGCTTTCGTCTTCTGTCTTCATCTATAATCACGTCATTTTCAATTAGATTTACAAATTTGCATTAAATTCAACTAGGATATATTTCATTATTTAGTCATTATATCTGGATTATAGGTTTTTTTCTATATATTTAGACATGGTAGCCGCCTAGCATATCTTTTTTTTTTGTTATACGATATTCTCTGAAGATTATTTTAGTTTACTATGAGGAGAAAAACAGGAATTATGGAATATATCACTAGACATGAAGCAAGGAAAATCGTGGTAGATTTTTTTTAATACTCAAACGAGAATTACAATTGAGAGAATCATTTTATACTTTTAGTAGCAAAATCAGTTAGGATATAATGTCAAAAAAGAAACCAGAGATTAGATCACATTTTTCCCTAGATAAATATGAAAAGAATTTTTGATTTTCTCATGAGAATGATATAATATTAATAGTTATACTATAGTAGATATAAAAAATGTTTCCTATTGGCAAGACAAAAGAAAATAAACAAAATAATGATGCTTAAAAAAAAAACTTATTGATCATTGACTAAATAAAAATATGTTGCGATATGTAGATTGACTCAATATTATTAGATCGTCGTATAAAATAAAACACACTTGTTCTAATGCACCAGATTGAGTTTTATATATATGCACTGTTTTTATGATGTTCCATATAAGACTTTGTCCCAGGTCAAAGAACTTATTAGTCGATGTGTCTGGCTGGTGCAACTCGTTCTTTTCATTTTTTTTTTTTTTTGTTAATCATACGAAAAAAAACCGAGGTAGGAAGGGAAAGAGGAATAGAATTGCTTGAAGTATTTTTCTTAAATTACTATTTTTGTTTTTATTATTATTCGTGAGAATGTTCGAGAGAAGTTATAAGAACGTGAAAGAATGAGAATAAGAGTCTATTGAATTTTTTTTTCTATCTTTTTTTTTTTGATTCACAAAATATTTTGATTTAGAAAAATACATACTTGATTATATGTTTGGTTTAGAATCGTAAAAAATGATTCGATATTATCGAAAGAAAAAAAAGAAAAGTGAAAGGTAATGAAAGATTCATATTGATTTGTACAAAAAAAAAAAAAATCAACAGTAGAAATACGTTATTCTTCAAATATGAAGGTTAATTTATAATTTTTCTTGAAAGAAAAAAAAAAAAAAGAATACATATATATATCGACAGACATTTTCTAATGTCTATGTTATCAAAAAACCTATACCGTCTGTTGATCTGAAGAGTATTATTGATAAGTGTTTTTGTAATTATATGAAACGAGAGATGCATATGCTCTGTTTATCTTAGGATGCATGCATTTAAGATAGAACTGTAGGCGTTTACTAGTGTATTGACATGTAGGAATACTTTCTTTCTGTGTTTTTTTTTTTACATCGGTCTGAGAATAGACAGGAATAATCCGAATTATATGAGAGTAGTATACCCATCATTAGCAAACGAATTATAAATATGTGAATTCTTCAACAGATTCCGATGTCTTTATTTATTTGTTCTCTTTTATTCATTCTATCTACTACGAAAAAATAATCTTGTATAAATAGAATATTGTTAAATATTTAGATATAATCATCGAACAGTAATACATTATTAATTGACGTTATTATTAGTACAAGAGTCTGGCTCCTATACAGATTTCTATTTCAAAGTATGTAGAAAAAAATTATTAATAAAAAAATTAAAAAAAACTATCGATTTGTATTTTTTGAGGATTTTGTTACATCGTTTGTTTGTATTATTTTTATTACTGGTATCAAGAGTTAAGCATCAATGCTTAGGTTTTGTTACAGCTAATAATGATATTGAATGTCTTCCAGTAGACATTCAATTGTATACTTGGTCAGGACCCGGTTTTAAATCTGGTGAATGTTGGTATCAAGGACATCGTTTTGCAAATGGTGTCACATGGGGTCGAGCAGATACACAGGGTTCTCCTTATTGTATTTGTGAACAAGGTAAAATACGTATCTTTTACAGTCAACAACAACAACACTCTATTGCTGCTGATCCATTAACTATTCTTCGATCAATTAATGGTACATTACCAACAGCTAAGGATTTATCAAAATGGCCTACTGGAAATTTTCCTACTATACGACAACGTTTAGTAATTTGTTCAAGAAATCGAACCGGTTTACGTATAAGATCAAGAGATGGATGTATTGGATGTAAATGTTCTCAAAATGGACATTGGTTATGTAGAAAAGCACCACCATTAAATAGAAATCGAACAGTAAATCCTCAATCAAAGCAAATATCAAGGTAATCAATATATTTTTATTTAAATACAACTTATTTTTAGTAAGACAAAAAAAAGAAAGCTAATGATGAAATTTGTAATTTTTGATATAAAATAAATATTAATTTTTTTGTTCTTACAATTCATTAGAAATCATCCTTCTTCACGCGCTAACACATATCGTATTAATCTTCATATATCAACTGTACGTATACAACCTGAATGTTCATTAGGTAGTATACCGAAATTTTGTATATTAATCGAACGTTTATCATCAGCATCAAATATTAGTACTAAATTAAGTCGTTATATTGAAATTCCTCGTGAAACATCATGGATTGATCGTAGTATATGTACTCGATGTTCATGTACATTAGATGGTAAATTAAAATGTGAATTTATTAATCAATTATGTACTCGTCCTTGTCTTTTACATAAAATACGTCCAATTTCAATAATGTATTATTTTCCATCGGGTACAAAATGGTTAACACCAGAAAATGAGAAATGTCGTTCATGTATGTGTATTAATGGACAAAGAAAATGTATTAATTGTGATCAAATTATTAAAATCGATGTTAGTGCTAATAATAATAATGATAAAAAACAATTAACAGCTGATAGTGTTGGTTATTATAGATTAGTACCAACAAGATCTAATATTATTAAAGCAACACCATGTTTACTTCAAACTAGCACTGGTTCTCATCGTTTAATATTTCCAGGACAATTAACATGGTTTGAAAAACGGTGTTATTTTTGTTCACAACGTGGTGGTCGATTGATAATATGCTAATTAGTTTTTATTCCTCAACATTTTAGCCAAGTGTTCGAACTATTTAGCTTCTTTTTTTTGTTTTGTTCGTTCGTTTGTTTGTTTGTTAGATTATAGTTTATATATGTATCGTAAAAATACAAGCAACAAAAAAAATATATTTATTAATTAATGACAGATAATCTTGTAGTTTTATGAGAAATATCTATTAAAACGTAGTGTATCTATTGTGATTTTGTTTCGAATAGTGTTCATCTAGATTTTTGTATTGTTATGTTTGTGGAATATTTTTTTTTGCAAAAGATAAATGAAATATAATGTCGATGTTAGGAATAAATGTCTTACAAACAAAAGTCAATAATAAAAATATTATTTTGATTCAAACTTTTCTTTTTGTGTTGCATCTGATTTTGTACAGAATAATGATCAGGAGGGAGGCGGAGCGCGTGGAACATGGTACCTCGCTTTGCTTGTAATATTCAGCCACATCACGCTCTTTCCTGTAGGACTCAATCAGTCTGCGCTGTCCTGTCTTCATTGTTGAGTTACGCCTCTGATAATGATAGGAATATCATGAAATAGACTGGCTGATTAAAAGAATTTTCTAATCAAGAAAGTCGTGTATTATAGTTTGAACAATGAAATTATAGATGAATATGTTATAACACTGATTTCACTATTGATCTTCATTCTTTATATTTCTAACAAAAAGAAAACCCATGGAACTGTTCTTTTGTTTTCATGTGAAATATTTCAATTATGACTAATTTTCTTATATCAGAGAACATCACACGACGCATGCTTTGCAGAACAGTCAAGTCACTTAATTGATCATGATCTAACGGAATTCTGGTGTAGTAGTGAAACTTGCCATGATTTTCCATTATTGTCAATCGTACTCAGAGGAGTACATGCTATACTAATGACTAGTGCAAAACAGAACGACTGAATGAAAATGTAAGACAGGACGAAGAAGATTGTCCTGTAATGTTTTCTGTCTTATCTTTCAAAATATCTAACAACTGTTAGAAAAATATCAAAATTCGTCAACTTCTAACTATGAGTGCGTGCAAAGTTGTTGTTTTCGCTCAGATCAGAACTTCGATTATTTGTCAAAGATAATGCCACTCAATAATCATTATAATTAAGAGAATGAACTATGATAAAAGAAAATTGCAGCATCATCTAATATCATATGCTGTGACATATTAGAATTGATATTTTTTGTGTTGAAATAAATGTTTCAAAGACAGATAATACCAATTTAATAGAAAGAAATCAGTAAAAGTTTGCTTTAAAAAAAAAAGTAAATTTCTTGAATTATCAACTTTTCTAACAACAGTAGTCATTGTCGATGAAAAAAAGATGACTTACATAAATAACATACCTGTATTGTTACAGCTTGGCATACTTATACACGTATATATATATATATATGCTGTCCCAAAAGTGCGTACAGAAAGTTTGTGTAAATATCTGTAATAAAATTCAAGCGATTTCATTGCCTTCATTTTTATAATATGAGATTATATTATTTTAAGTTTTATTACATATAATTTGATTTACAACAAAACTGAAATACATAAATCCATCCTTTTCGAAATCTTTAATAAAAAAATACTACAGAAAATTTATTTTCGAAAGTAATCTATTTCTGTTATCGGTTCTTAGTTTGAATTCAACTAAATCTTTATTTGCAATAACTGTCAAAATTATCTAACCAGAAGATTATTTTATATTATTTTGTGTATATCTCAAAAAACTAGATTAACTAGAACGATCTGGTTTTCGTCAGATTACAACTCATAGTCTGTAGTATCTTAGTAAAAAACTTTCAGATCAATCGATTGATCTGTTTAATTTCTTTTTTGACAATAAAATCACAACATGTCGTTTTCTTTCTTCCTTCCAAAAATATCCAAATCACTTTGAAAGTTATTGCTGAAAATTTTCTTTATGTGATACATGATTCAATAGAACAAATTGTGCTCTGCGTAATGAGTACATTTTTATCATAGCTTTCCATTAAATAAGGGTTAGAGAACAACATTTTTTTTACCCATACTGGAAATTTTGAACAAAAAACTTGTCAACGCAGTTCCTGTGGAGCTGAAATGTGGAACTCACATATATCCTTAAATCTTGATATTCTAACACATCATATGTAAACTGAAAAATTTCGTGTACACTGTAGTTGTTTTCATTGATAATCAATGACAAGAGCGAGACTTTGTTAATTATTTCTTCATTTAAAACAGAAATTGTTTTTTTGTTTGAGAGCACCCTATTTTTATTTTGCACTGTTGTTATTCACTCATTATCTTTCCTTTTTTTTTAATTCGTTTTTCGTAGTTCAACATTCTTATTATTATAATCATTGAATTGATTGGCAAATAAATCTGTTTTACATATCCATGATATATACAGAAGATCTTACGCACTATTATATATGTTAATCAGCTCATAAACAATGATTTGGATTATCTTTCAAAATTATAACGTGATCAATTTTTCAAAAAACGTAGAAAGTCTGACGTCTGTTGTTCTTAATTGATAAGGTCTGTAATGGGGCCTTACGTTACTCTGTGTCTGTAAGGGGAATGGGGGGAACCGCAAAAACTTGAATTTAAAACTTACACTCACTGTTTTCTTCAAAATGCATGAATTATTCTATTTGAATAAATATTTCATGTTGGAGAATTATATTGATGGTCTCCTATATATACACGAATGAAATAGAGACCTTGGAAGTACGAAAAGTTATATCAAATAAAACTTAGCGCATTGTTTTAAATTTCATTTTCTATCAAGATTGCCGTGATGCGCAAAAATTAACTATGTATTTAATGAGATTTGCATTTAAGCTGTTGCTGAGACTACTTTACACCTACTATTTATAATGTAACATATCTGTATAACTGAAGTGATATAATCGATTTCAATTTCAAATATAAGAGTTTCGTACTCGAAAAGATTTCCTACAAATCTTAGCTTTTAAAACAATTTTTTATACCTTCGTCAATCGAAATATTTATTTAAATAGAATAACTCATGCAATTTGTAGTATTCTTATTAATGATGTATTGAACAATAAAATTGGTTAAATATCATATGACAACAAATGTGTTTTTTCTCGCCTTTTTGTTCAAAATTTCCAGTATCGGTCAAAAAAAATATTGTTCTCTAACCCTTATTTAAAGGAAAGCTATGATAAAGAGTATTCATTACGTAGAGCACAATTTGATCTATTGAATCATGCATTACACAAAGAAAATTTCAATTTAATTAGAACAAACTTGCAATAATTTCTGAAGATGTTTTTGATAATTTTGGAAGGATGAAAAAAAACGACATGTTGTGATTTTATCGTCAATAAAAATTAAACAGATCAATTGATTGATCTGAAATCTTGCAAACATCATGAACTTCGTCGATTGTATCTTCTATAATTTTTCAAGGTTTTTCAGATTGTTATACATTCATTATTATAATGATTTCCCTAGAATATAGAAAAACATCTCTAATACAATCTATATCAAATCTGTCATCATGCATTTTTCTTTTCACAACACTAGGTGACTGAAATTTGGTCATGAACATAAACTATTTTTATTCTAATGTTAATGAACATAGATATTTATCTGAAAATCTACAGAACAAAATTTCAAAGAATATAACCTAAAATGTTATTTAAAAGATACAAATGTAGCAAAGCAAGTTTAACATTTAGTTGAAATTGGATTAATATTTTATAATAAAAGATATGCTGAGTGTATAAACAAAACAAAACTTGTTTATTGTTAATATAATTTAATTGTATTTTGAAGTTGGTTTGATAATAGAGATATGTTTAGATTGTTATTCTATATATAAACAATAATAAGTTGACTATATTTATTTTGTCTAATAGAATATATATTGTGACAATCTGTTTTTTTCTGATTTCTAAAACATTGAATGATTGGTAAAATTTCAATACTTAGTGGATCGACTCAATATTTTCGATGTATGTTTTTCATCTAGGAAATATCCAATGGTTAATGGAAGTTTTCGAAAAAATATTGTTTTTCTTTAAAATATTTATTCATATGAACAGAGGGCTTATGTGGACAATTTTTCAAGACAAGGGTACATTGCACTGCTTGTGTCTTATAATTATGATATGAGAACTTAATTTACGATTGTAATTACTAACAAAACTGACTGTTAAATTTGTTGTTTGAATAGTATGACTGATGGTATATGACGCATAATCATTCTTCATAAATTTGATAAAGCATCAATTAACTTTTTATTTCTGTTGATTTTGCTGTTTTTACGAATATTATCAAGATGGAAATGCGAAACAGATGATAAATCTTATCAAATGAAAAAGCAATTGGAATCAATTTAAACTAAAGTAAATCGATATAGAACTCTATGTTGGTTTCAACAATAAAGAATTCATCTGATCTCTATTTCTAATTAACAACAAATGGAATAGAACAGTCAGAAAAACTGAAATGTATACACTACAAGAATCGTTTGTTTTTCTTTAATCAGTAAAAGAAGAAAAAAACAAAAAATTTTTTTTATTTATTTTGGTTAATGTGATATTATTTAATGAGCACTTGTCTAAATCAATCAATTCATCTTTTGTTTATAATGCTTTATCTAAGCGAATTTTCTTAAAAATGAATTCATGCATTCCAAATTCAACAAAGTTCTCATGTCATCTATAACATTTATAATCGTTCGATCTGCTAAAGAACTGATTCATGCAAATTTTCCGAACAAACTTTTGGAAGATTCTATACTATCGAATATTCATTATAATATAGTCATATCTGAAATTGAAGAGATCATCCATGTGCCAACGTGAAATTTTGGCATAATACATTTTGAGCGCATCTTCATTCAGATGTAATACAATTCATGATGTTTGTAACAATGTCCTTAATATTATGAATGAATAAAAGTTTATGAGGTTATTTTCACCTTTTTTTTTTCAAGTTTCCATATTTAGAAATGTTACTTAAACAATTGTAAAATATATAGGAATAAAGAGCGTTGTTGTTAATAATGAGAGACATGATAAGTATAACATGAATCTTGTTATTGAAAAATAAGAGGAAAGGAAATGATGAAAAACTATGCACGCCTGAATTCATTTGATTATTTTATGCCAGGAAAATTCTTTAAATTAATATTTTTGATTAGAGTGAAAATCTCGTGTGTATGCATTGCTTGTTTTAAGCAAATATATTTTTTTTTACTTTATTAAGTTAATTTTAATATGATAAAATTTTAAGAATTCATTTTTTCATATAGATAATTTTTATGAGAATCAGCAAACATTATTCATTTCAATATGTCAAAAAAAAAATTGATATACAATACATAAGTGATATTTATCCCATAAATTCTCGTGGATCACCTTTTCTAATTGATTTTGTTTCCCGTTCGAATAACATTCCATCATCATCATTTAATTTACCATCATGCATTTCTAAAGCATGAAGGTTATTTAAATATGCTGCAAGACTACTAGGTGGATAAATATAATCCAAAAAAGAAGGACTTGGATCATATATATCTTCATTTTGTTCATTGTTGATTGGTCGATAAATAAATCTCGAACTAGAAGAATTTAGCAAAAAAAAAAAATCAAATAAAATTTAAATATATTTTATAAAATTGAACTAACCTGATCAAAACAACGCTTAAAGTTAACAACCATAAGGCGTAGTAATAAGTTTGCATGATACTTAATCGTCAATGTCTATGTATGATGCGTGTGTAAGTAAAAAGTGTTATGTGCTCTTGTCTTTTTATTTCTATGTGATTTGATGTAAGTGTAGAAATGAAACATTAATTGTTTGTATGACGTTCAAAAAGAAGATTTTTATGTAATAAATAGTGCCCACATTAAGTGATATTAAAAAATAGAGAAATGAGTTTATGTAGAATTGAATTGAAAGCTCATATAATAATTAATGCGACAATGCATGACATTAGACTAATTTAATTCATTTAATGCTCATGCAATTATTTTTTTTTTGTGGATGTTCATTTCTTTGTTTGTTAAAATTAATTATATTTGATGGATTAACATGATATCTTATTTTCTATATAGTTTAATATATTATGCTTCATATTCTTTTTTTGTCGTTTGATCTAATAATATATCCTATAGAGTAGTTTCATAGAAGATACTTGAAAATTTTTTAATATGCATATACTTCTTCATTCTAAAAATAGTATTTGTTAAGGAAAAAATTTTCTAATAGAAAGTCTGGTCAGAAGCCATGTAAATATATATGCGATAGATCTATTAAGAATTAATGTATTGATGAATAAAATATTTCAATATTATGTTGATTTTCTTTGTAAAGAAGATAACTGCCTACAGATCCCGCAAAAGTAGGGGAGGAGTTGGATACCTCTCCAATAATTCATTATTACTTAGCAAGGCGAGAAAAATTTTTTGAAATTATATACTATCTGTGTAAAACATCTACTTATACACGTTTCTCAAGGGTGGAAACCTTGTACGACGCCTGATTGTCTCTCACATTTTTATGATTCAATTATGTGCTTGTCATTGTCTTTTGAGTAAGCACATCAATTAAGTTTTATATATATATTATAAAAGTAAATGAATTATCAATGTTTATATAATATTTATCAAAAGCATTTTCTAAGAAATTGAAATATTATATTATGTGCTTTTATTATCTTGATAAAAGTTTAAAATAGAAGTTTGGCTATTTATTTATGAGGAAAATAGACATTGACATGTTCAAAAATTTGACATACAAGACATCAACATAGAAAACTCAATTTTGCACAATTAATTCGTATTGTATTTCTTATAAAACTGTTTGTCACTGTGTCCAGGGATTGATAATCGACTGAAAGATAAAGATCATTTGATAAACACATATTCATATTAACTAGAAGTTGTTCGACATAATCATCATGAACTTGATGAAGATTAAGTTTGGTGAGATAAGAATATTCAATAATTGATAAATCTTGATTATCATTTTGTAGTTTACGATTAACTATAGTTAATTCTTTCATAAATGGAAAAAATTGAGTAATTCGAAGAAAAAATTCATGTTCAAAAAGATATTTATCATATAATGATACTATACTAACATATTTAAATAGTTCATCTAAAAAATTATTTGATATATCATTGTAAAATTTTACTTCATATGAATATGCCATTGACTATATTTATCTTTCTTGAAAGTGATCAACACACAAGAAATAATTTCATTATCGTAAAAATGTTCAAATGTATGACGAATATTTACATTTGATGATAAATTCATTTGATTGTGAAAACAAATGATTGAGCAAATATTAAATATGAATTTATGTAATCGTAGCATATAATTAATAATATTCTTCTTTAAGTCATTTCCATCAATAAATTCTTTATTACGATCAATCACAAAATGTATATCAAGTTTTTTCTAGATTTAACATTCGATGTAGAGGTGATACAATTAATTCATCATAAACATCTATTTCAATATTACAATACAAAGAAAAAAACTGTAAATTCTGTAGTTTTTCTTAGAAACGAGAACAAATATCATATATTAATGAAAAATAATCTTTCTTGTTATTAATTGTTAAATGCGACAAGGAAATATACTACAATTCTAACAGAGTAGAAGAGATAACAGTTGGAAGTGATGCATAAAAAGGTAATCATTGATGTCAGACTGAAGATGGGCTGAAGTTTAAATACCGTAAATTGGTAAATATAGTAAATGATGAAATTTGGTTTTTGAATATATGAGCTAAAGAAGTTCTGTCTGAATGAAAAGATTAAAAGTTAATGAGAAAAATATTTATTAGATTTGAATTTTCTCATTCAATTCATGCAT
>CAJNOL010002474.1:0-38197 GCA_905250125.1 Rotaria sordida | reverse complement strand
TCTTCAGTCCGGATACATTCTTAAAGCAAAATTCTTTATGTATTATATATAATATGTGTTTGTAACATACAAAAATCATTCTATCAAAATATTTAGTCTAAGATTTTCTTTGTATATTTTTCGCAGTAAAACTTAAAAGAAATTGTATTGTTGGATGATAAAATTCAAAAAAAAATACAAATAAAAATAGATTATCTTTTCTAATTATCTTTACATGCGCAGCTATAAATGGCAACGATATTAATAAAAATTAACAGATACTAAGCACGTATCTTTTGTACTTCTCAGTGAACATATGAATATTAGATACAACAACGAATCAATACGAGATTAATTTTCATTCAATGTTAAATCTCAAATTGGACAGGATCTTATATTGGATACTAACAATTGTCTATAATCGCTCTTCTGTATCAAGAAGTAGAATGCAAGTTTCCTAACATAGTTGTATCTCTAAATCAAGATCAGCTGCCATAATCCATTTTGACTAAAAAAACGTTTCTGAATACAAAATTGTGCATAACAATATCAACAAAATATTGTTTCATTCACTAACAATAGAATAAATGTCAAGATTCTTCAGTTCTTGTTTTTTTTTTGTATGTATCATACCAAATCTTAACAATTAAGTCTTGTTATATTTACATATATATAAAATAAATGATTATTTCGACATATTGTCTTTCAACTTTCTTTTTTTTTTATTCATACAAAATTAAGAATGAACGTTGATGAATTAAATAACATTTGCATTTGTTGTCAAAATAAATTTTCAAATTTATCAAAGATTTCTATGAACAAAACATATGACAAATTTATTAACTATCATTGATAAAATTCAATTCGTTCGGAGGTTTATTTTATATTTAAAAGAACAAGTTTTCGTTTATATAGAACACCAAACAATTCATAATAAGATATATGCTTTCAAGAAAATCATAGCTTTTTTCTTCAGGTCAAGCAATTCTAATTACCAAAATGTTCTCGTGTAATAGTATTTAACAAAAGTAGATGAAATGAGGAACTTTCTTTTTCCATTAGATAAAATTTATCATTAACTATAAGATAGAATATGAAACAAAGAATTGTCTTCTATTTTTTATTCATCATATAAAAAATATTCTTCAATAATTATCATAGAGTTGACTATAAATAATATAGGTTAGTAAAATATTTTAGAAAATTATTTTCAAAGATTAAAAAAAAAAGAAAATTAGAAAACCTAGAAAATGATTTTTTCTTATATAGACATGAAAGAAAATGATGATAAGTAATTGTATTTTTTTTTAATATTCCGAAAGAGTTGTAATAGAAAAAAAAAAGCAAATCGGATTATTGTCAAGTCAAAAATTGTTGTCTATTATAAATGACATTGAATTAAGATTGTTTGTTTTTTTTTTTATCTTCACCATAGAATATAAATCTATTTAAAGCACATCAAATAATCAGAATATTCATCAAAAAACTTTTTTCATTTCTTATTAATTTCAAGAGTACAACAACAACAGAAGAAAAAAAGAGACAGAAGAAGAAGAAATCATTCATATTTAATGAATTTTGTTTTTTATTTCAATGTTTGAATTGAACGATCATGATCCGATTTTCCACATCTTTAAACGACTTTTTTTTCCTTCTTTGTCTTGAATCGCTCGCGGAATTGATATTCGTTAAATCAAACGATAGCCGCCTGTATACACCGTCTTCATTCTATTCTTATCGTCTATTATCTCTTGAATAATTTAGTTTTTTGTCTACTCATACATACAAAGAACAAGTAAAAAAAAAAAGATTCCTACTATGTTCAAAGAACAAAATATTAAAAAAAAATCTATTTCAACCACTTCAATTATCAAGAAAAAAAAATGAACAAGCACTCGAATTTCTCAATTGATGCACCCTAATGAATGTCCTGGGACATATAGGTAAATGACAACTGTGATTGACGTGTGCGTGCTACTGTCACGCACATTCATATAGAAAAAAAGGCTAAAAAAACCTAAATTAATTGCCATTTCTTTTACTGCACATGTCGAAGAAAAGAAGAAACAAACCTATACACACACGATATAACATTCTTCCGTTTTTAGTTAATGTGTATTACCATATTAATTAGATCAACATAAAGAAAAAAAAATGCCATGAGGTAAACAACATACATTCTTTTCTCTCAAATATGATAAGTGTGTACAAAGATGATCAAACGTATATATATATATATATATAGTCTATGTTAATGTGCGTGGTATGTGAGAATGTCTCAAGCTTATCTTATTTTTTATGCATATCATTTGATGAGCAAAGTCAATATTGTCAATAAGAAGAAGAAACAGGTGTCTATAGCATTAAAAAAAAAAGTAAAAGAAAAAGAAGAAAAGAAAATTGAGTTTTTTTTTTCATACGTGTTTCATATTTGTTATATATGTTATTTGCCTGAAGGAATAGAATTAAATTTGATGCTGGCGTCATAACAAGTTGTTCACACTAAATATAATAAACCGATAATCCTTTATCTCAAGCTAAAGAAAAGACAATCTGTACCCATCGAATAATTTACAATGAATAAAATGTACTTTTATAATTGTTAAATGTCCCTGTTATAGTACGTAGTTTACCTCATCTTTTCATTAGCGAAATGTTTTCATTGGTTTATTTTCATCTTAAATATGATTGGTTAATACTAAAACGTTTTTTTTTTCTCTCAATGTACTCATAAAAAATCTCATTGGATAAAGTAAAAAAAAGAAGAAAAATACACGCATTGCTTGTCAATCAACAACGACTAACGATCATCGCGTGATACACTCGTTTCATTACAACGGAATGAGAGAAGAAGAAGAAGAAGAAGAAAAGGAAAATAGAAAGAGAAGAGAAACTCTTGAAAAAGAGAGCGACAGAGAAAGAGAGAGAGGGAGAGAGAAAAAAAAGATTGTGCGTGTTCGATGTTTTTTTTTTTTTCATCATCAGTTCTAATCTATTTGAAGTTTGAGACGATTCCCATTCACTCATTCATATACATTGTTATATCTTAGCTAAGAGAAGAAAAAAAAAACCTGGTAAGTATTTATTTATGAGTTTAGCCCCGATTTATCTGGGTGTTACCAACACCCATCCATCACCTTATTCAATCATACATGCATGAAATCTGACACGTGTTAATGCTGATTGAAGATAGTCTTATCATAACTAAAGATGAATACAAAAAAAAGCCAAAGACTTTTTCTATTTAAAAAACAGATTAAATCATTATGTTATTAATTCTAGCAATCGTGGCTTCCGTTAATAGTACAAGTGCAACATCGAAATATTCATCACCACCATTGGGTGATTATTATTCAAATTATGTTGCAGCTGCATCATCAATGGCAAATGATCCATCAGCATTAAAATTTGGATATACAGATCCAACAAAAGGTGTTCAATTTGCATTCGGTTTTCCTCAACATCCAGATTCATTTTCAGCTTTATCATATAATGGTTTTCATTGATTTATTCTGTTTTTTATTAATTTATATATTTGTTTTTTAATAATTTTAGGTTCATCACAACGAAAACAAAGACGTGAACGAACAACATTTACTCGTGCACAACTTGATCAACTTGAAACATTATTTGATCGAACACGTTATCCTGATATATTCATGCGTGAAGAAGTTGCACTTAAAGTTAATTTACCTGAATCAAGGATACAAGTAAAAAAAACAAAAACACAAAAGAAACATTTTTATTTTGTTTTTTGTTTAAGGTTTGGTTTAAAAATCGTCGTGCTAAATGTCGTCAACAAGATAAAGCAACAAAAAAGCCTTCATCATCATCAAATAGTGGTTTACATGACAAATCAACATCATCCAATGAAACTTCACTTTCAACAACAACAACATCATTAACATCATGTAAACGTGAAGCGAAAAGTCCAATAATGATTAGTCCAAATGGACGAATAAATTCTTCTCAAATAATAAATAGTCGTTCACCACCATCAACATCAAGTACAAATAGTTTAAATGGTGGTGGAAGTAATAGTTTATGTTCATCAAATTCTACTACAAGCAATACATTTTATCGTTCACCAACATCGGATAATTCAACAGCAGCAGTAGCAGCAGCAGCAACATCATTAGCTGCTTGGTCATCACAAGCTGCTGCTTATCATCATATATATCCATCATCATATAGTCCAAATCAAACATCATATCAAAGTGGACTTTTTTATAGCAATGATCCACAACATATTTATAAAAATACTCCAACAACAACAAATAGTCCACCAATGTATGGTGCAGCAACAAGTGCATTAACATATCGTAATCAAGATATGGATTTTCTTCAACCAGCAGCAATGTATGGACGAACAAGTGATGAGTTTATGGGTTGGACAGCATCACATCATCATCATCATCAAAACTTTAAAATTTTCAATTAACTCCTTTTTTTCTCTCTTTTTTTTTGTTTGTATGTTGTGTCTGTCTTAAAGCTTGTGGGCGAACAGTGTAAATGAATAAATATGAAGCGTCATATTCATTTCTTTTTTTTTTTGTTGTTTTGATAACACACATTTGGGAAAAAAGCTGTTAAACAAATGAAAAGCTATTTAATTGGATGTAATGATGTCTACTCTTGAAAAGTATTGACACATATTGCGAGATTTAAGGTTTTTTTTTTCTTTTTGTTCAATAACTATTTATATATCTATATATATTTGTTGACAAAAGATGGTGGGTGGAGAGATTAGCCCATTTGTCAATAAACTAAAAGAGCCATATGAAGACAATCAGTATAAAAGTCAATCAAAAAAGCTTGACTTTACTATTCTTCATTCTTTTTTTTGTCTCTTGACAATGATGACATCAATTAGTTTAAAAGTATAGAGATAGTTTTTCTTTTCTATAGATTAAGAAAAGTCTGTAAAATGAATATTACTTGTTCTTCTTTTTTTCGACCTATTGCCGGAGAGAAGCTCACCATAGATAATTTTCATTTCAAGCAAAAGCACATGTATTATTCAAATAATCATAAATTGAAAAATCTCGTTTTGTTTTTCAAACAAAAAAAAAATGTTGTTTATTTCATTCCATGCTGAGTGCGTGAATATGAAACATTGTTAGAGTTGTATATGAATGCTTCTGTCATAAGCCGATTAGTCGGGATTCTCTCTTCAAAAGATTCTCATTTTCGATCGAATGAGTTATGTTTTTTAAAATACAATGATGCAAACACTAACATGGATAGGTGGTCTGTTAAGCCGATGGTTTTTTTTCTTTTTTACCACCTGAATTCTATTCTTACCATACTACTTCAGAAAAAAAAGTGAAGAGACACGCGACACAATACGACGCCCTAAAGCAAAGCTTATCTTTTTTTCACGGCGTCACTATTCAATAAGAAAAAGAAAGATAATTACATTTTCATTTCTTTTCTTTTTTTTTTTGTTTTGTTTTCTGCTGTCCTGTTTGTTTAACTTTCGTAAGAGAAAAAACATCCTTTCCATTTCGTAATAATTAGTATGCTCAATCATGATCAACAAACTTTTTATTGACTATGATTACTATTACTTTCTCCCATCAAACTTCTTCGTAAGAAACAAGATGAAAGAAATAAGACATCGGCGTAAGCAAGCCAAAGGAAGTCTTATGTTACATTGTAAATAACCGATGACATTAATCTATGCATCATTCTCAACCAGTACATAGGTATATGTTTAAATGTAGAATAAATCGAAAAAAATAAGAGTACTTACACTCTTACTTTTTAATGTTTGTCAACTCTTGAGAGACAAACGCGGTATGGCGGCAACAAAAAAAAAAAAGAAAAGAGTTAAATTCTCAACAAGGTTATTGAATGTCTGTCTTCAATATTGACTTGATATTTAGCTCATCGGTCCGATATCCTGAACGTTATGTTCTTAAGCCGGAAATCATCGTTTGTCGATTTTTGAGAAATAAAAAAAAAAAGGTGGCACCGGCAATTTCTTTTTCTTCTGTTGCTTGCTAACAGATTGAAAAAGTTCCGTTTTATTTTATCATTATTCATGTGAAAATCAAACATCAACATGATAAGTATAGAGAAATAAAAAACATATAATGTATCAATTTTTGAGAATTTTATAAAAAAAATAATGACATTGAAATGAGAAATTTTTTTATTGACTGTTATCCCTACACGTGTAGAAATAGATGAGGAGGTTTTTTGTTTCTCTTTAAAATGAGACAATGATCGGCACGTTAAGTAAATTGATAGTCGATTTCGATCAGGTGTCGAATTTATGGCAGTTAGGAATAGTAAATGAATAAATGGCACGTCTTTCTTTTTTTTTCACATATATACATCAGACAACAAAATCATTCTTTTTCTTTCTCCTCCTACTCAATATGTATTTAGTAAGATAACTGTATATGTGTATGTTTGAGAATAAATCGAATTGTTAGCTCACGTCTCGATAGTCAATTGAGATTTTTCTTTTATTCACATTAACAAATAATCATTATAAGCAATATTTCATATGTCACTTAACAACCATTTTTTTTGTTTGAAACCGATGTGTTTTCATTTATCAAGTGAAATTACTTTAGTAATTTTACATCATTGATGATAAGAATCAAGTGTTTTATAAGTACGCATTTTTATCAATAATACTGATCTGATATTTAGATTTTATTCTTACTCAAATGCTTGTCTTAAAAACTTCTCTTGATTTAAATATCAAGCAATAGTCTTAAATTGTAATAGCTTATCGAAAGATAAAAAACGAAAAATCTGTTTTTGCATTTATTGTAATATATATATGATTAACATACTTTAGAAGAGATGTCTTTGTATAGACAGGATATTCAGTAGAATATTTATGACCAAAGATGTGCGGGAACCATGCTTTTTTTTTTTTAGTTTAACCTCAGGTAATTTTTTTTCCCTATGGTCTCAGTTATATCTCAATAAATTTAATCTGATTTCCAAATTTATTCGTAATACATCTAAAACAAAATTCTTAGTTTAGTCGACAACGGGTACTTTTTTGTCATCTATCCTAAGTTGAGTTATGAGAGGTACGATTCCTAAGATAATTCGTCTCAAATCATAGAACATTTAATTATAATCTTTAGTTCGGATTTGGACAACTTTTTTCTCATGATCTCAGCAGTTCTGCCGATAAACCCTTAAGAGCACACTCTCCTCTTTCCCGGGTTTCTCAAGAACGGGTCGACTAAAAATTATGAAACTTTCAGGGTAGATAGATCTCGAAGAGTAGAGTAAAAGTTGTTATAGACCTAGAATTTCCAGATGCTTCCTTATATGAGATATAGGGAGCGCAGGAGCCAAAAATCGTCTGAAGTTTTTCCTCTCGCAAACAGCTAAAATTCCTTTTTAATGACTGAATTTTTTTATAGCACCTAGGATCAAATTGGAGTATATTTATTTTTTAAAATAATATTATTTTCTTCGCTTAGGAAAACTGAAATACTGAAAGCTCTGTCAAAAAAAATGTGTTTTTTCCCCCTAGATCAAATTGTGTAAGATCTACCAAAAATCAACAGAACATTATTTCAAGAAAAGAAAAAACGTACACACTCCGATTTGGTCCTAGTTGTCACACAAAAACTTTCAGCTCAATCGATCGAAGTGTCTGTGCGAAAAAGAGGAAAAACTTCAATTTTTCTTTAAACCAGTTGATATTGAGAAAAACGCGAAACAGCGTAAAACGAGCTTTTTTTTTATATCTCATGCTTTTCATTTTGTTATGTATCGCTGATCCACACAACATATTTTAATGATGAAATAACTATATTAGTATAGATCATTTACAACACAATAGAGTTGTCGAAAATGATTTTTTGTATAGGGAATTTCTAAAGTCGGATTTAAAAAAAAATCGAAAATGAAAAAAAAAGTGCATTTTTGGGGTCCAGAAAAGGGAAATGTGCTCTTAAAATTTGACACTCGGTCCTAGTCTCAGGGCTCGAGTTGCTTCTGCACTTGGCCATGTATGACATATCTTTGATTAAGATATTCACAACTAAAGATTTAGAAAATTGATCATAAGGAGTGAAATTTTTTTTCAGTTCTATGATAATACATAGAATAGATTTCTTCTTTTCTTTCTACAAACAGTTATCATTTAGGATTGATGTTAGTTAAGCATTCATATCTATCATTGATACTATATCAATGCACTTTAGTTTTTTACAATCATAAGGTAAAAGTTAATAGAAACACTAAACTTCCACGAAATATTGATTTACTCAACTTACTCTTGTCTGATAAAAATAATTAAAATTAAGAAACAAAATATTAAAAGAAAAAAGTGAGGTAAATATGATTAAACACTTAATTTTCACTGCTTGCATCTCTAATATAATTGAGTATGGATATTGTAACCACAACTATGTACAAGTAGTTTTTATTCATTTTGATGAAACAAATCATTTCTTAATAGTATTATAATTTTATTAAAAAGGACTAATCTTCTGAAGAAAATAAAAAAACTCATTCAATATCAAAAATTTGATTTGATAATGAAAACGTAATGTTTGGATTTAATTAATATGTTTTAGTATGAATTACGCAAATAAATCAATCGACATAGGATTTATGGATGACTCTTCATATTACAGATGTCGTTGTATATTGTATTGTGTCAATATAGTTGTCTCTAGTTATAAAGCAACAATGTTTAACTGGTTATTCTTATCAACCATCCGATAAGATGATTATTTGACAAAAATATTTCGAATGAGTAGTGAAAGAAAAGCTTTTTCATGAAGGACAATATTTAGCAAATGTATTGAAAAATTTTGTTTTTTCTGTGTTACAATCAAAATCGGAGAAAAAGATGGGCTTTGATATTCAACGATTTCCTAATGGTGTTGATGAAGAATTAATTTGTATGTATTAAAAATTTATCTTTCTATAATAATTTATAAAATTCTATATTCGTTTAGGTGCTATTTGTGGTGGTGTTCTTCAAGATCCTCTTCAAGCTCCAACATGTGAACATGCTTTTTGTCAAGTAAATAAATTTTTTATTTGATTAAAAAGAAAAGATCTTTTTTTACTTTGTTAAAGATTTGTATTAATGAGTGGCTTTCCCGTGTACAAACATGTCCTATTGATCGAATACCAATGGAATCAGATCAATTAAAACCAGTGCCACGTATACTGAAAAATTTACTTAGTCGGTTAGTTTTTGTTTATTATTACGTATGAAGAAATATACAATGTTTTGTTTTTTTGTCTTTTTACTAGTTTAAATATAACATGTGAAAATGAAGGTTGTACAGCAATAGTCAAATTAGATAGACTTCCTAATCATTTAGTTGAATGTGATTTTAATCCAAAAAAATTAATTGAATGTGAAGATGGTTGTGGGATGATGATATCTAAAGAAAATGTTACAGTAAAAAAAAATTTTTTTGTTCAAAAAAAATAAAAAGAACTATTCTGTGCATTTTTTCTGTTTGAAAACAGAATCATAATTGTATTCAAGCATTAAAAAACGAACTTGATAATGTTAAAAATGAATTACAAAAATGTAGAACTGATATGGATTTATATAAAGCAGAAGTAAGAACACTTCAGGTAAGAATCTGAAATAAATATTATTTTTTTTTGTTTTTTTATTAATTCTTTTTTTGTTTTTGTTATTTTGAAGGAATTTATTCGTGTTCTTCGTATTAATAATCCAACAATATCACGTGTTTATGAACGTGTAGAAAATGATGAAATACTACGGTAAGAAAAATAAATTTTGAATTTGAAATAGGTTTTTTTTTGTTGTGTCTTCTAGCTGGTCAGGTGCTTTACAATTAGCTCGTGTAACACGTTGGGGTGGAATGATATCAACTCCAGATGCAGTTTTACAAGCAGTTATTAAACGTGCTTTACTTGAAAGTGGTTGTCCAATTAATATAACAAATGATCTTATGGAAAATGCTCATGAAAGACATTGGCCACAAGGACTTTCAACACTAGGTTAATATAAAATTATTTTTTATTGAGTTATTTGTTTCAATAAAAGAGATTTGGATTTGTTTTTTTTTAGAAACTCGACAGTTGAATAGACGACATTATGAAAGTTATGTTTGTCGACGTATTATTGGTAAACAAGCTGTTGTTGTACTTGGTTGTGATAATCGACATATGGATCAATTAATGAGTAAGAAATAATTAGAATATAATAAAAACAAAAAAATTATTTTGTTTTTGTTTAGTTGCTGAACCAGGCATTGTCATGATATTTGCACATGGAGTTGAGTAAAATTAAAATCAATGTATTTATTGCCATATTCGATTATTTGTATCTGTGTTAATTCTTTAAAATGAATTTATGGTTTTTTTCATTCTTTTTTTTTTCTAATATTCAAATCATTAAAAAAGAAAAGTAAATTAATAGTCGAATAATTTTAATTGAAATCGTTCAAATTTTTTTAAAATATGAATAAGACATTCTACAATAAGCTAATAATATTTAAAATAGAATAGTTCTCATATTTCATCAGCTTAAGCGAATGTAAAGAAATTGAATTGCTATGAGAATTATTTGTTCTTATTCAATATGTTGCTAATCTATAAGTTTATTTTTGAAAGTCTATACAAACGTTTTATGATGATAATAATAATAATATGATTTATTATAAATTTTATTTCTATTTTGCATAATCATTTATACGTCGAGACTGGTTTTAATTTAATATTCAGATATTTCGGAGTCTAAAACTTGTTTATGAAAAAATCTGATTGTTTAACAAGCGTAATACAATTTTCTCGTTTGTTTTTCTTTTCTTATTGATAAAGTTCGTAAGTTATTATCTATAGCGAGAAAGTGTATGGACTTCATTACATGTTTCGATATATTTATATAGAACACTTTGTATTTATATTCAATATATTTATAGTATTAATTTATCTAATTTCTTCTATTATTTGCTTTTGTATTGATCAACATAAATTCATTTTATATTCAAGTCATTTATAGCTTATATTTATATAATACTATGTCTATCGAAATAATAAGATGCATATAGCTTTGTCAGTGAAATAGATCTAATTTCACAAAGAGTAGAGATGTGTAGGGTTACCCTACCTAACTCTATCCCTCAAGATGAAGTAGAATGGAACAAAGGTCAGAAAAATTTTCTCAGATAGGTTACAGGATGCGGATGAAGTTTATCCTGCACATCTCTAGTAGAGAGTCAATTGACACATAAAAGTGTTTCTAATGAATTAATCTATGACAGATAAATTATCAAAATCATTATTTAACATAATCAGTTTTAGATCGATATGTATGATATTTAGCAAGAACAGGTCTTCAGCTAATATTATTACAAATATTTCATTCCTTATCGAGAGAATTACTATTAGATATAAACTTTCTTTGTCCGGCAGAGCAACACCGGAAATCAAGAGAATATGGAAGCAGTATTCCAGTCGGAATATTGCTTCCATATTCCGTTGGTTTTCAGTGTTTTTGTGTGGAAACCAGTCCGTACTTCTTGGCCTGGGTACAATATAGCGTAACATAACGGATGTTGCAAAAGTTCCTAGAGAAATGTCAGATTGTTGCATGTGAATAAAAGGTGAGAGGAAGGTAACTCTTCTTTTGTTAGATAGAGTGTGATTATTACTCTGAAAAGACATCTTTCGAAAACTTCTATTCATACATTAGTAGACAAATCAATATGGTTTCTCTAAAACTGCTAAAAGAGGGTATTGTAAATTTCTACAATTTTGCTATTGATTTCTTCGAAAAAAAAGTTTAATATCTTGTCTTAGATACAACATTTTAGACTCTTTTTTACATGTTATATATAAAATGATATAAGTTTTTGCTACATGCAAACCATTGAAAAATTTGATTGTTATCATTTACGGTTGATAAGAAAAACTAATTTTCACAGTTTTGAAAATTTGTGTGTGTGTCAATTGTTTCAAACTCTTATTATCCATTTTCACAAACAATTAAAGCAAGATCGATCACATCAGATCGAGCTTTTTGTGAGTTACAAGATTATTAGAAAAATCTTACTAAACTCTTTTTTCTAAGTTAATTAGATATCTGAAACTGGAAAACTTACTATTACAGAAAGTTTCGCAATTTATGTCGACATAATTTTAAGAAAATAAATCTCAATAAAGAAAGATTTGCTTAAGCTGAATTTTTTTCTCTAGATGATCTTTGAGCAATCACACAGCATAGAAGTCATTTTAGCTCACAGGCACATGTCTTTGTTTACATATACAATGTGTTTATTCTGAAAGATGTTTACAGTCTGCTTTTTAGGAGATTTAAAAAAACTGAATAAATTTTGCTACTAGTGTATGAATAGAAGTCTGTGAAACATGTGCTCTGGCAGTAGAAACTATGTTCTATCTAACAAAAAATGAATTGCCTTTTTATCACTTTCTGTTCAAATACAACAGAGTTTGACATTTTTCCAGAAACTTTTGTAACACTCGTTATATTTAAAGACAATAGCAAATAGAAATTGATAAGGGATCAGCTTTGCGATGTTGAAGTTTTTCCTTCATTTTGAGTGTTTTGTTTTGTATGATTTTGAGGGTTGAAGTAAGAGTCTCTTACTTTTCCTCTTTTTTTCATGAGCCCTCAGTGAGAGGCCAGTATTACTTATCAATTCATTATAAATTGACGATATCAAAATACTCATATCAGGTTGTTCGTTAAAATTCATCATAAATTTTCTAACTTTTATTACTAGTTCATATAATAAATTAAATTTTTAAATAAGCATTAGACTAATTTCATCCTAATTAAATACAATTTATTTTTAAAAACTTGTGCTACAGTATTTTTGTCATTGAAATAGATCGTCAACTGAAATTTATTTTCTTGCTGTTTTACAAGCATTAAATATAATTGAACCTGCATGATCAATTATTTTAAATAAATGAATAATTTATTTGATGTTGATTTAACTCTAGTTTAGCTATTGTTGTTGTTGTTGACTCGAATCGATTATGTAGCAAAAGATGAACAATAAATAAACATTTGCTATCACTGTTCATATGATATATCAATCTTTTACTTTCAACAAAGTCCTATTACATCGCATTTCTATCGTAAAAAACGCAAGTGACTTTAAATCAACTCAAATTTATTCTATCTTATGGAATTCAACGAGATGTGTATACAGGAAAAGAAAATCAGATTCCAATATCTTCTCTTTAGGAAGATATGGACCTCACAAGTTTAGTTGGAAAATGTCTTTTTTTTTAATGAAAATATGAGATCTTTGAAAATTTCTCGAATCTTGTAATTCATAGTTTTTTACTATTGTACGGATAAATGTTAATTTCAAATATATATTCTTGCTCTCTCGAGATCTCGCACGTTCGTTCATATATTGTTTTTTATTTTTTTTATTGATTGAGTAAAGATTTTTCCTTGAACACACTAGTTGTCTATGCCAAATAGTGGTACCTGAAACTCAGTTTCCAGAAAGTCTCTTAAGATATATTTTATGATTTGATGACTGAATGGATTTTGTAGAGCAGACTTCGTTCTATCAAAAAGTTAATATTTAAAATTTTATTTCAACTTGAAATAGCCGTACTATCCTCATCGACTCTTTTTTAAAGGTATTATTTTGAAAATGCAAATATAGGTATAGAGAAACTCACAGATTGACTTTGTTCAACTTAGGAAAGAAAAGATCGTCTACCTTGAAACTTTTAGCATTTTTACAGCCAATGAATATTAGACACTTCTGCGAGTTTCAGTTTTCTCCGTCAAAGTTTTGCCATATTTTGATATTCCATCAGATGTAACCCATTTGTGACCGTCAGAGGTGATGATTGAAAGACAAAAGGAGCGATATATGAAGGATTGTCTTTGTGGTCTGAAAGAGCAGGTGCAGGTGAAGAGAAAAGTGTCGTCCATACTCACACCCTTCAATTGAAAGATAAAACTACCTTCTTTCTTTACTGATATTTTCTTTGATGGTCAATAATTTATTTTAAGCAATATCAACTGATGATAGTTGTATATTATCATTCTCTTCTGTTTTACCTATTTCAAAAACATCAAATGTAAATGTTTGATCGTCTGTTTCGTTTTTAATATGATTGTCAGCGTCTAATGAACTCATATATTATTTATTAAAACACGAAAAATATCAATATGATATTATTGATAACAATGAAATATAAGTTGTTATCTCATACTAGTCTGTGTTCGAATTTTCAGACAAGCTAAAGATAAAAACTGGTATTTTTGAATGAACTTTACATTGTAAAATTGTAGAATTTAATAGATCTGAAAGAATAGAAACATAAGTCGATCTTAGAAGTGTCCGCTTAGCATTAGTATTAGGAACATGCTAATACTTTTGCATTAGGTCAAAAATTTAACTTAATGCTCTTGTGTTAGAATTAAAAAATTAATTTAATACTGTGGCATTAGTATTAGAAAAGTATTAGTTTAATACTAATGCCTATAGCTCCCAATAACGGAACAAAATTGCTCCGCTATGGCAATTTTTTTCCTAAAACAGAACATTTTTGCTCTTTTATTGAGAACAGCTTCCCATAACGAAGCAGTTTTGTTCTGTTTTCGGGAACTATAGACATTAGTGTTAGACTAATACTTTTCTAATACTAATGCCAAAGTATTAAATCAATTTTTTAATTCTAACACAAGAGCATTAAGTTAATTTTTTAATTCTAATACAAAAGTATTAAAATTTGTATTAAATAATGCAATGCTAATGCTAAGCCGATACCCCTAGTCGATCTGACTTAATTTCCAGATGTCTGCATGTCATTCCTTTACTCTTAGTTTGGCCTGCAGGCAGCTAAAGCAAATTCAGGTCAGGTCGGGAAAAAGTAACCTGTCCGCAGATCTGATGTGTATTAGATCTAATTGCATTTGTAAACATGGCGGGTAATGTCTTAAATGCGATAAGTATGCCTTTCGATTGTTATATAATTGTTGATGAGTGTGATACAAATGGTTTGTGTATTATATAGCTTATCTAGCCAATTGGAATACGAGTTCAGTTTACAACGTAATTGATAATCTTCTTCTTTGTCATTATATATTATTAGTGACATGAAGAGAAAATCTCGGAATAATTCTTATAGTAAAAAATTTCATATGATTTTAAAGATATTTTTGATAATCAATTTGTTTCCAATTTGATTAACGCTTTCTGTTTCAGTCAATTAAAAAAAATATATAGTTGTAACATAGATCTCGATGTGGGAGAGGCTATGATGGCTTACTTCGTGCACGCTTTTTAGATCGTGTCTATGATAATTTTGTGCTATTGTCGGAAAATCGTCTGCCAAATTTTAGCAGATTTCTCAGTAACTTTCTGTCACGCAAGCAACCTTCGGTTTTCTGTCAAATTTTTAGCCCTTTCTACGTCTAAAATTATTATGAGGCCTGGTCTTTATTAAAAATATAGTCGCATTCAAAAAATGATGAATTTTCGAACAAGACATGCCCGGAGATTTAAATCGGACGAAAATTGTCAGTATATCGACAATCAAACGGCGGTATACTAGCAATAGTACGAATAAATGTGCAAAATGGAATTCTTACAGTAATAAAATTAGAATTTTCATGAACATAGTTGACAAAACGAATCAACTTCTGATATTTCAATTGCACAGAAATCCTTTCAAAGATGATTACTTCCTTATTTATTCTGATTCTATCAATACAAATAATAAATTTTAATTGTGGCTGAAATCACGAACTATACATTAAGTAAATGAACGAATATAAACATAACCTATTAAACGAATAAATGAATTATTCAATATACTTGATTCAGTCAATTTTAAACTAAATATTTCTTGATACATCAAAGAATATAAACATAGAGTATCTTAGGACGAAATTCAAATATATCCTGTTATAGTTTGTTGTACTACTGCATCCAACTTTAGTGTTGATGGATCCAAGTAATTCTCCACGAGCTCTACAAAATGATTTAGTTACTTTTTCATTTACATCGAGTTAAACAAGAACAAGAAATGCAAATTATTACGAATCATAACCTGAAAAAATGTACTTTGTCTCTTTCTTCAATATATCCTGTCATCATTTGGTCTACCACCTCCTTCCCTCCTGACAGGATCTAGGTCTATACACTTGATGAAGCAAAATAGAACTCGATGAGTTCTATAAAATACACTAATTTTGATTGAATCATTAATTTAATTAACCCGGGTCTATACCTGATGGACCCAAAGAGAACTCGACGACGAGTACAAGATACACTAGTTTTTCGTTGAATTTTTAATGAGTATTCTAGAACAAAACATAGACTATCCTGATGTATATGCTTATAATACAAAATAGCCCCATCAGAAATAAGACAGTAAATGATACATGCTTGTTTTTGTGTCTCTTTCTTAAATATATATATGATATTCTAAAGTTCATTGAACATTTAACTCTAAAGGAAATCAATTTTTTAGAAAGCATTTCAGTCAAATTTTTTTTGATTAGTTCGTGTCTTGGATCTCCTGACTATTGACAACAATGAATCAGAATATAGAGATATGTAATTTTCCAGTAGAACAGAAAAATATTTCCTTTCATGAAAATTAGTATCATCTCTATTGTATTTATTACCATCTTTTTTCTTTGCTTTCTTTGGTACGACAAGAAATTTAATATGTTGCCGATTTGGATGCCAGATATTGTAAAGAAAAGAACGAGTACAGAACTGGGTAAAAATGTTTCACCAGAGAATAGAGTACAGCTCAAACCTCAAGAGATATCAAAATGAATTTTATACGAAATACAAGCTCGTCAAAAATGGAACTTAAGAGTATAACTGATGATTGCATAAGACAAAAACTGTCTATAGAATTACGTAAAGTTGTGAAGATTTTGAGGGATATAATTGAACATTTCCACTCTCTTCAATGATCATTTTGATACAAAAAAAATTTAAATTCGATTAATAAATAACGATACTAGAAGCAAGATAGTAAAAAATCTCAAACTACTCTAGTCAATAGAGCTAATATGTTTATTAATATATTGATCCTAGCATCGTTATTTATTGATCAAATTTAATATTTTCTTTGTGTCAATATGATCAGTGAAAAGAGCTCTACAAAATCTAATAGACAAAAAATATTTTTTGAGATTCTTATTTTTTTTTATCGTTGACTATCCGCAGAAAAATAATTCTTAAATCCTATTTTTGACGAACTTTCATTTAATATAAAATTCATTTTGATATCTCTCGAGGCTTGAGCTGTATTCCTCTACCCCTGGAGAAGCATTTTTACTCATTCTATATATTCACGATGATCTATCTTTAAAGTATTAATAAGTTCATCAGAGATGCAATCTTTTTGACATTTCTTTCTTCAGCTTGTCAAAATAGTCAACAAGAGATGCGATCTTGTGTCTAATAATAGCTTCAGAATGATTCGTTCCGATATAGAATTTTTTTTTTCATTTTGTAAACGAAAATCCGACATTTTGTCACTACACTGAATAAAACTTACTTAGTAAATAGAAAAATAATTGTCCCTTTAGATCAAACAAAAATAGTGCAATCAATAAAGATTCGAATAAAAGTTTCCTTTTCGTAATTCGTTGACAGATACGAAAATTTCTAATCCTTTTTCTATTTATATATACGCAGAAAAAAAATTATCCGGTCAAAACGACCTATATTTTAAATATTCAAATCTATTTTTCTCTTCTTTCTCTATGCACATCTCGACTCATAAACCATTAACTTAAACTTTGTGACCTCTCATAAACGCTATCGGTTATCCTTTGCTTCATGACATAAATATAGCGCTCATTATTGTTCAAACCGTATAGCGACCTTATGTCGTTGCTTTTTTTAATTTCAAAAAACTACACTGTATTAATAGATAAAGATAGTAATGCAAAATGTTGGATAAACATATATATACCGCCAATATAAAGTCCATTATCTAGACTTCATTTACTATCAACGACTTGCTAACGGATGGTTTCTCTCTGACTTACAGGAAACGAACGACAGTGTATCTTCTAACGATCATCATACGCCCTACATAACAACCTATCTGAGCAACAAATACACCAACGATAAAAAAAATCAAAACAAGTATGTAGAGCCTGTCAAGTTCTACTTGGCATCATAAGTATAGGCTTTGGTCTACTCGAATAACGATTTTAGCGAAACAAAAAACAAATCTTGTTTTTGGTAAGTATATATATACGTGACATATGTATATGTATCATATTGTTGAGTTTTTTCCCCGTCAATGAATCAGAATTAATGTATTTTATAGTCTACTTTGTTCCATTAATAAGAAATTTAGGTCCAGTCGTACAGCAAATCGCAAAAGAAAATACTCGAACCCTGACCTAAGATGTCCTATATTTCCTATCTGGATGATACGGTAGACTTCGATATATATTTAAACTTTTTAATTCTACATCGATAAAAATTGATTTTATATTTAAATATTAAATAGAACTAAAATTTGATAATCATTTTTAATATCAATAAATTTTTGTTGTCAAATCAAGATGTCGCTACAAACAAAAAAAACCCAGAAAATTCAATTGTTAAAAATTTCCTTTAGAAAAAAAAGTTTTGTAAATATTGACTATTCAAACGAATAATAAAATGAAATCTTTTTATTAAATTTTATTTAAATAAAATACAAACAAAAAAAACAAAATGTAAACAAACAAAAACAAAGGTTCTCATTTGGTTCGTTTATTTAGTACATCTAAGTTTTTTTTTACTATTGAGTTACTTCCATGGCATGTCGTCAACAGATAATCGTAATAAAAATTATACATTTGAGATTAAATTTGGTCCCTATCATCAAAAAGTAACCATTACAATGAATCCATTTAGTTTGACAATGAATACATTACGTGAAGTTGCTATAAGATTTATTGAAACAATGGTTAGTTTTTCAAAAAAAACAAAAAAAAAACAAAGAATAAATTGTTTTTTTTTAAGTGTCCAGATCAGGATATAAAACTTTTACAAAATAGAATATTATTATTTCGATATGAACCAGCATCATATTCAATGATGATACCACTCAATCCAAAAGATATTCTTGTTCCAGATACAATCGTTGAAGTAGTTATATCACGTAAGTTAAGAACAAAATGAAAGAAACAAAAGAAAAAACATGTAATCAATTTTATAGCCCAAGAGAGCAGTATTTTATGTGAAAAAAAAATTTTATTCTCTAGAGAAATTTTACTATATTGAACAAAATATTTCTTATATAGAAATGTTTTTACTTGTATGATATCTTCATTTAATGTTTTATTTCTCTATTTTTTTTTTGTTTAATTAATAAATAAAAACAAATCAAGCTAATTTCTGATTGTTAATAAATGTCATTGTGAAGACGTGCCCTTTGAAGATTATTTTTTTAATAAACATCTATAAATCAATAATTGTGCATGCACAGACTCAATCGGATGTGCATGTATAAGAATGTAGAATAACAGGAATATAATTGACAGAAAAAAAAGTATAATCTCGCGCACTATTCAAAATTTCTCTTGTCGATAGTACTACTCTCTGACAAAAAAAAAGCATCATATTGAATCTTTTATGATTCTAGATTTTGGTAAACTTTTTAAGTTCTAGTCAAAAAGTCTCGAGCTTAAAAAGATTTTAGTCTGAAAATACGGAATATAAAAAGGTTTAGAAAATGTTACCAAAAATCTAGAGTCTCAAAGAATTAAATTTGACGCCTTTTGTTTTTAAAGAGAGTAATACTATCGGCCATTCTACTTTTGTTATTTGAGAATTTAGCATTATTTTCGCTTCAATGTACTTTTTCTCTCTTGTTTTTTTTTATCATTGTTTTCTTTCTTTGACTTTGACTAGTCATATAATTTTACTTGGTATGTCTTCATTTGCGTTTTTTTAATCAAAAATATGCATTTTACTAATGTATACGAGGTATTTAGAGCGTTTTTAGTTATTATTGTATGTTGATTTGAAGGAAGACCAGGCATTTCCATTTTTTTCCTGTACACCTTTTTTTTTTGTTCTATATACTCAAGTAATAAAGCTTCTTATTCTATTTTGTTTTTTATTGGCTTATTCGAACAAATTCAATATATATATATATGTGCGTTAATGATCTATATGTGTGAACAACCTTGATTTATGCTTTCTTCTCTTCTTTTTTTTTTTCTCTTTCTCAATCTCTCTAACAGTAATAGCGGATGTTTATTGCACGTTTGGCTCATTCGTCTTACGCATATACACATGTCAATTTTGCTTATGTTGACAACACGTGTGTGTCGACTAACCGTCACACAGGAGAACTAAAGACGTCATAAGCAAAGAGGAAATGTCTATTTGTATGTAGTGGTATTTCTGTAGCTATGTTTTTGCCCCATATTATGAGTAATATCGACTAACAATAAATAAAAGAGCAAAACATAGAGAGAGAGAGAGAGAGAGAGAGAGAGAGAGAAGCATATAAACGGATCGCCCTCATTTGTGTTCTTTACAAGAGTATTGATCAACGATTTGATAAGCGTGTTGGCGAAAGGAAATAAAGCAATCCTTGATTGTTACTACTGTCGTTGTAGCATTTAGAGTATTGATTTAATAAAACTATGTCATAGGAAAAACGAACGAAGAAGAGAAAGAAAGATTAGTTTTGTTAGTTAAGGCTCTTGTTCTTATTTATACGCTTGTATAGTCAATTTAATTATGCGTCTGATGGCCATCTCCACAATTGTTGAAATATATATGTATATATATATAAATTATATGCTAAACAAGTTTACATCTATTTATTTCCGGACGACTTTTATCTTCTATTTCTATTGTTACTTAAAACTAATATTTATTGATTTATTAGGTGCAAATGAGAAAAAAAAAGAAAGTGTAATATTTCTATTCTTATCAAAAAAAAACAACAAAAGATTCCTAATAAAATTTTTTTCTTCTTTCTATCTTTCTTAGTCAGATTTAATCAACCAACTAATCTATAACTTAGATACTAATTAATGAACATTGAGAATGATAGATTCATTTCTTATATTTGCTTTTTTTCAGCCTACATCATGAATGAATATAGTGGTCTTGTTCCGCATGTACTAAGTCTACATACTTATTTATCACCAACATTTTGTGATTTATGTGGACAATTTTTATTTGGTCTTTATAAACAAGGAATGAAATGTGAAGGTAGATTATTCAATTAATGTTGTTTTTTTTCTTTGCTCTTTGAATTCTTATTGAAATAAATTCATTTCTATGATAGGATGTGGTCGAAGTTTTCATAAGCGATGTGTATCAGATTTGCCTGATAATTGTTCACCTATGGCAAGAAAAATCTCTGATGTGACATGTTCACGTGATAATAATGTAAATATTATTGATATTTATTTTTTCATTGAATTTTGAAAGAGAATTATATTATACACTAGAAAAGTCGAGAAAAACGAAGACCTTTTGTTGAATAAAAAATTAATAATATATTAGATTTCTATCTGTACTGACGAAAAAAGTAATTAGAATAGAAAAAAGAAACTTTTAATGTTAGAATGACATGCACTATATGAATGTCGACGGATTTCTTTCATTTTCATTAACACATACTAATGATAAGATCCTGTTGAAATCAATGTCAAGAATGTTTTATATTATTTATAGACTGCTCCTGATTTACAAAAACGTTTAACATTAACTGGTACAGAATTACCACCAGCATTACCACATTGTTTTTATGTACACAGTTATCGTTCACCAACAAAATGTCATATTTGTAAACGTCTATTAAAAGGTCTTGTTAAACAAGGATATCGATGTAAAGGTAGATTAATTCATTTTATTTATTTCTTGAATATTAAATTAGATTTATTTTTAGATTGTAAAATAAGTGTGCATAAAAAATGTATACCGAAAGTAATGAAAAATTGTCGAGGAACGCCGATACAAAACAATAGTCCGGGTAATAAAAAAAATTAACTAAATCGAAGAAAATGAAAATAAGATTTTTCTTTCTTGAATAGATGATGATGATTCATTAGGCGAAACAAAAGATGATTTAGCTATAGCTAGTAAATCACAAGATTTATGTGTTTCTCCAATAAATTCTCCACAAGATGAAGATGATGATAACGAAAATCCTCGTCATGGAAATATTCGTGCTCAACGTCTTATTCAAAGTATTAAACGTATAAAAAAAGCTGATGGTGGTGCTCTTTTTTGGGAAGGTTGGATGATACACACAACAGATCAAGATTTATTAATAGAAAAAAAATATTATTGGCGTGTTGATGCTTCGTATGTTAATAAAAATTTTCTTTTTTTTTTATTTTTAATTTTTATTTAATTTCATAAGATGTATAACAATGTATCCAAATGAAACAACAAATAAATTTTCTCGTGAAATATTCTTAGAACATGTTTTATTACAATTAAACACAAATGATAATACAGGACATTATTTTGAAATAAGAACACAACAAAAAATTTATTACTGTGGATGTAAACGAAGAAGAAATCGAGTAAGAACGAAAAAATTATTTGTCGAAAAACAAAATAAACAATTCTTTTTTTTTTTTATTGTTGTTTTTCTTATTTATTTAAAGAATTATGATTTAGTACATTCATCACAGCATGCAAGAAATGCTTATACACAAATTAGACAAGCATTATTAGCATATGATAATGATGGATGTGAAGTAAAAAATGTATTTACAATAATTTCATCACGATCACAAAATCGTGATATTAATGAATTATATAAAATAAATCCAATTGAAGTACTTGGTAGCGGACAATTTGGCACAGTTTATGGAGGTCATTCAATAGAAACAAATGAACATGTTGCGATTAAAGTTGTTGATAAAACACGTTTTAATGAACAGGAAGAAAAAATTCATCGTGAAGTTGATATTTTACAAGAAGTATCACATCCAGGTGTGATTAAATTACATGCTATGTTTGATACTCCGAGAAAGGTAATTTAAAATAGAATAAAAAATTAGATTTTTGTTTTTTTGTTTTTCGTTTTTGTTGTTTAGTTTTATATGGTTATGGAAAAATTAACTTCAGATATGCTTGAAATGATTTTATCACAACCAACAAAACGTCTTAGTGAACGACAAACAAAATTTTTAATTTATCAAGTAATACTTATCAATCTATTTTATTTTCTTGAAGAAAAAAAAAAAGACCTATTTTCTTTTTCTTTTGATTAATTAGGTTCTTGTTGCCTTGAGATATTTACATAGCAAATCAATTGTACATTGTGATTTAAAACCAGAAAATAGTTTGTTATATATTTAAGAAAATTTTCATCTTATTTTTTTTTAATAGTTCTTTTGGCTCAAGTACAAGATTTTCCACAAATAAAACTATGTGATTTTGGTTTTGCAAGAATTATCGGAGAAAAATCATTTCGACGATCTATGGTTGGTACACCTGCTTATTTACGTATGTATTCTTGTTTTTTTTTGTATTTGAGTTCAATGTATATATGTCTCAGATTACTAATGATCTTAAACATTTTTGCCGAAAATTTGTAGTAAAGCAATATTAGTCAATTTGAAACTGATACTTTATTTATAGAATGAAGTAATAACATTTGTTAATATTTACAAGCATTCTACAGAGATTTTATATACGGAAATGAGTACATCCATGACTAATATTTCAAAGTATGTCATGAACACAACTCTGTTGTGGACTTAAAAAAACTCAGATTATATTAAAAATGTTGATCGACGTGTTGTAATTAAATAAATATAAGTCAATGATAGTAATCGTTTGAAAATATTTGACTAATTTCGAAGAATGTTCTTATTATGTCGGAACTATACAGTATTAAATCTGTAAGTTAGCGTTTGATAAAAGAAAGTTGAGTAGAAAATTAATCAAATTTGAAATTTTTTCTTAAAAAGAATCGAAGATTTTTGCCATTGAAGATATTTATCAAATTCTAATTGATAGGTTTTTTTTTTCGAATTTCATTATTTGTATAACTTTAAATAATGATTCTATCTGTTTACTTAAAGATTCAAAAATTTCAATACTGAATTTCTCTTTTCTCTTTCAGCTCCAGAAGCATTAAAACCTGAAATTCGCTTAGAAAAAGGTTATAATCGTTCATTAGATATGTGGTCATGTGGTGTCATTATTTATGTTTCGTAAGTACAACTAACTTTTTTTTTTGTTCTAAACTCAAATTTCATTTTTCTAAAAGAATTAAATTACATATTTATAAATTGAATTATTTTTAGATTAAGTGGTACTTTTCCATTTAATGAAGACGAAGAAATAGAAGATGTAAAAATATTTTAAAATTTCATTGTTTTTTTAAATTTTATCTGTTTTTTTTTGTCTTTAGCAAATTCGCAATGCAAATTTTATGTTTCCATCAAATCCATGGAAAGATATATCACACGAAGGTAAATCGAATTTCATTTTTTTCTTAATTTAAAATATCAAAAAAAAAAAAAAAACTAAAAGTTTCCTAAAAAGATTTTCATTTTTGATAGCTTTACATTTTCTCGAAAGTTTATTAGCATTGGATAGTAGAAAACGATTACATATTAATAAAGTCTTTTTACAACCATGGCTTCAGGTTGAATATTGATCATAGTTTTTCATTTATTTCTTTTAAAAATTAAATTGCATGAGTAATGATTTTTCTGATGCGCATGTAGAAATTTTTTTTCTATTTTAAAATTGATTGCATGATAATGCACGGTTATTTTAGCTATCGATCTTATTTCTCATCATTTGCTTCAAGTCAATACTGGACATCGATTTGCTGCTGCTACTGCTCTCAGACATGCTTTCTTTGAGGTGTGTGCATGATTTCTTTTTTTTTTTATTGATTTATTAATTATTGTTTCGGATAATGAAAATATTATATAACATTTTAATATAGGATTATCAATTGTATTGTGATTTACGTAAACTTGAAGATTCATGTGCTTGTGACCGTTGGTTAACAATTCCTGAAGATGATGATAGATGGGAAAAATATGCGAAAGAAAATGGTTTCATTGAATAATTCTTCATTGGTAAAATATTTCTATTTCAAAAGAAAAAAAAAACATTTTTGCTTGCTTTTTCTTTAGAATCATCATTAACAGTAATACTTCCAAAAAAAAAAAAATAACGTTTTAAATGTTTCATCAGCTTTAGCTGATAATAATTCGAATATTTTTATTATGGTTTTTTTTTCTGCGTAGTGTCAGATATATTATAGAACAACAAAAAGAAAAAAAAAACTACGCATTAAAAAAAAAAAGATATACCCGTGTGAATTACTGAAAGAAATTGGAAAATTAGTCATTATTTTTTTTTCTTGTTTCGTCATTCATCACTAATGAATCTCTCTTTTTTTTCTTTGTCATTCATTTGTCTACGTGTTAATATAATGCCTCTTTATTTTCTTGAAACTAGTCGGTTCCTGTCGTATTTTACGTATATATGTGATGGTTATGATATAGAAATAAGCATCGGGATTTATTTATGTGTAGTTCCTTTTTCTTTTTTCCTTTTTTTTATTCCAGATGTCATCAAGTATTAAACGAGCTTTTAAGGATTCGACAAATGAAAAAAAACGTATAAAAGATGATTCCGCCATTGATTTATATTTTGATATTGAAGAATTAAAACATGACAAATCTCAATCTTCATATTCGAAATCAATATTATCTGGTATGAAATAATAAATAATTTATAAAATTGAAGATTGTTTTTTTTTTTGTTTTCTGAATAAATAGAATCATTGATGGATAATGATTCAATGTTTGATGATGACGTATTTGAGAACAAGCAAAATTTCATTTTATCTTTATCAAAAACTAGTCAAAGTCAGTTGATTTTTGTTTTGAAATTAATTTCAAGAAGTTTATTTTTATTTTTTTTCATATGATAGATCGTAGCCGACAACGATTAAATGGAACATCAACATATCAAACAAAAGAAAATCAAAATAATCAAAAAAGTAAAAGTATAAAAAAAGAAACTATTATAATTGATCAAACATTAAATCAATTACGTGAAGAACAAGCTCGTATCGATGCTCATTCTCTCTCAATTATTGCCAAATAAACATATATATATATATATATATATATATATGTTATGAATATAAACTATTTTTTTTAAAAAAACCAAATTTCAATATATCCTTATCTTATCATGTGTCATTGGAATAATTTAGTTGTTTTCCCTTTTTTTTTTTTTTTTTGTTAAGGTTTGTGTTTGCTATTGAGTTCTCTTTCTTTTGTTATACGTGGATTAATACAAGTTGTGTAGGCTTTTTTCATCAGAAGAGTCAGATAGACATGTATGAGTTGTATATGTGAAAGAATGTTAATGATGAAACACATACATATATATATGTATATATTATATTTATCTATTTAAAAAAAAACACAGAGTTTTTAGTTATTTCGAAAAGATAAAATTTGTACACAAATATTCGAAAATAAAACTGAAAATATTCATAAATAAACTTTTCTTTCAATGAATTTGTGCTTGTTTAAATTGATGAATGGCATAGATACGATTCTTTCTTCTAGTTAAATATCATAATCATTTTCTCATTAGATTTTGTCATTTATTAAATGATATATTTTGTTTTTAAAATAGTCAAAACAAATAATCATATTGAATGTCAAATATACATTGAGTTCTTGTCAAGTTGTTGTTTATATTCTGTTTTACTTCTTCAATACATATGAATTTAATGCAATTCGCACAAACATCTTGTCCCATACGGATCAGATCAAGAAAGAATTAAAAGTATATTTGTTGAGAATGAAGAAAAAAAAAAAAGAAACCGATTTCTCTTGAACTGATGTTTTATTATCAAGCTTATTTTCATAATTGAATTTTTCGTTTTATTTAGACTTGAAACTATTCATGAGTTAAATATTTTGTCTTTAAAACTTATTATAATCAAGAAGAAGTTTCTGTATGTAGTTCATATACAGATAGTGTATTCATACATCAAAAAATATAATGAAAATAATAATTGATATTATCTGAAAATGGACATTTGCTCGTTCACTTCGGTTGAGTAAATTCTTTCTTACATTTAATAGAAGACGTGTATTATCACATAATACACCTGAGCCTATGAACTCTGTAGAGAAATCACTTGTTTTCTTGGTATGAATAGGATGCAAGTATCGGTGTGATTCTTCTCTTCACTCGCGCACACAATAGTGCATCTATAGCTCTCAATAGAATGGATGAAATAATAGCAAGTGATGAAGTCATCAGTAGATTATTGACTGTACTTGACAATGAAAGTTTGACAATCAAAGCGAGAATGCATATGATGCTCTTGGGAGTCTGAGAGGAGAAGGAGCTAGCTTGTAAACTAGTGATTGTATGCTCAGAAACAAGAATTTGAAGAGTAGACAGAGAGCATGCAAAAGCTACAGTGAAATCGAATAAAATGCAGTAATGAACGAAATGATCAGTGAGCTTGTGATTGCACGCAAGGATAAGAATTTAATTGTCAGAGACGTTGCGTGCGACACTCACGATAAAATGAATGAAAATGTAGCAACCCATGATCTAATTATTTCGTTACTAACTGCACTCGGGAATTACAACTAGGATCTCAGATAACGCACATGCAAAATGGTCTGAAGATTGGATAAAAAACAGTAAAAATGAATGGAGTCATTAATGAGCTGATAACTGCACTTGAGGACATTCATAGAAATATCAAATGGGGTGTATGGATAGTCCTTCGAGACATAGTTGAAAAAAAATACAATCGAATAAATTGATCCGCAGGCTATTGATTATCCTTGTAAATGAATATGATAATATTAGGATAGGTTGTATTTAATGCTCTAGTGACAACAGATACTAATGGTACTCAGATGTAGTGCATGCAAAACTTTCAGACAAATCGTTTAAAAGAGCAGCAACAAATGAAGCGAGGATGTAGATTTTAGATTTTATGCGCGGATACTTTTTTCAATAATAGTGGTTAACATTACAATGATTGAAGTAATAATAATGAATCGATAAGTTGGAGAAAATTTGTATAGATCATGGATACGAAAACGACAGCGAATGCTGTAGTCTGTAAATCGATTGATGCGTTGCACGATCTATTGTTGAAAGATGCAAAAAATTAAAATAAAATCAGCCACTGAAGCTGATCAATGCATTGATTTGCACTTCTAAATGTAACATTTTAGCTACTTCTCTTGCTACTAATATTAATTGAGTTTATCCAATCAACTTTCATCATTTTTACTTAACAGATAAACATATATTTTATTGCTGTTTAAGTCTGGGAATAAGAAATCGCACACAAATAAACATCCATCGGAGAAATTATATTGATCAAATAACGACCTTTTATATGATTTCTCACACATGGTTGTTTAATCGTGTACGATTTCTTATTCTAAGACATAATCAACAATAAAATTGACGTTTGTTTCTCAAGTAAAAATCATGAATGAGACTGGATAAACCTGATTGATATTAGCAGCGAGAGAAATAACTAAAATATTATACTGCATTCTAGTGCTGAAAAACTTGATTTTTTATAAAAGCCTGCGACAAATCTGATTGCCAAGAAAACTGCTATGTAAATAATAACTAGCATCAATACCGATAAATTAGTATAACAGTGATACTGATGTATACCTACATTTCATTAGCACATACTTCTTCTGAATCGTTTTTTTTCTCATTTGAAATTTCAACATTCACCTCGCCTACTTTTTCGTGCTTTAACATTTATATCAGTTTTTAGCAGCGTTGATCCGTTTGCTGTATCTGACTCATCAGCTTCAGCACATCGGTCATCTGCATCTGACTTTTCATTTGCAACGAGTACAACAATAAAACCAACTATTTTTGGTCTATTATCATCAACACTAGCTACCGTTAGTAATAATTCGATGACATTGAACAGTACTTCATCATGTGTTGTAATTAGAACGACAATACCATTTACATCTACTAACGTTTCTAGAAAATAAAATATCTGCAACTCAAAAAAAAAAAATAATTTCGGAAAATATTAATATTGACTATCCGTCGAACTACTCTATAAGTTTATTGCTAAATTTTTGTATGACCCATTTAATATGAAAATCTCATGAATATAAAATTAAAATTCTCATTTAAAAAGATTCTTTCAAAAATAAAATATAGAAAAAATATTTATACTATATTAAATTAACTATTTTATTTTTCATAAATATTTTCTAAAACAAAAATAAAAATAATATTATATATCTCGAAAATACCTTCGAATCATAAATCATGAATTAAAAGAATACGATTTTTATTCTCTTAATGTATACTTATATCTAAAAATTATAGACAATCAAACTAATATTATATTCATTCATTTCTATCATGTACTTGCTCGACAAACTATCAACGATAAGTAGTCATCAAAAAATTATTGACAGTAGATATGTTATTGGAGTAGTTACCTTTTATTTTTTCTATATATTTTCTTATTCAACAACGATCAGTTACATTCATATCGATATCTCTTCAAGTATGATACACAGCAGAACAGAGAGTTAAACAACCCACATATATTAATCAAGATCATGGTTTTTGTAGTCCTTGTTCTAATAATAAAAGCTAAACAAATACATGGTAATTGACTGATATTGTTGCTCATATTTGTCCAAAACTTATTTTACTCGTTAATATTGGTGCTGCATCTACAGAAGGTGGTCAATATAATCCACCTTATCCACTTCTTACTGTTATCAATTCATTATTTAATGCACTTCTCATTGATTCAAATATAAATCCATCTTTTTTTAATACCTATCCTAATCGTCATAATGTTCATATTATACATGATTTTATTTGGTCTGAATCTATTCTAGAAAATATCTTTGAAAAATATAACATTACAAAAAATTTTTACTATTCTTAAACTTGATATTGATTCATATGAATGCTGAGTACTTGAAAGTATCATTCATACTAATTATCAATCTCAACTAATTCATATTGAATTCAATCCTATTTTTCCACCAATTATTAGTTTCATGTTAATTTATAATTCAACGAGAAAGAATTATTGGAATCCATTATGATGATCTAATATTAGTCCATTTAATGGATATAGTTTATCACCACTTTCAAACTTATTAAAATCATTCAATTATATTCATGTTGAAGTTGACTTTTGGAATATTATTTATATTCAATGTCAAATAGTTGAATCAATTCAAATTCAAATACCTGCAAATGATGATATTACATGTTAACATCGTTTTCTTGGTCATTCATGTTTATCATATTGGAAAGAAAATGGAAAATTGTCTAATAATTACATAAAAAGTGCTCTTAAATTTATTTTAAATCAATTTAACTTATGAACATCTTTGTTTGAAAAAAAAAAGAACGAAAACGAACGTGAAATGATACACATAATAAATAGATTATTAAGATATAAGCAAGAAAATTTAATTTTTAAGATGACGTCTTTTTTATTTCCCTTTAACGCATAAATCTTAGTTTCGAAGAGAAAACAAAAATGGAGTTTTTTCAGTGATACGTTTTTTAAAATGCATACTGGTTGAATAATTTAATGATTTTTTCTATATATTCTCCTTGATGGTTTGTTGATACGAATTGCCAGCAAAAACGAGTAGATCATTCAAAAGTTTATTAGAATCTCATGAACACATGTCTATTATACTTCAAATCTATAGATTTTTGAGTGTTACTTATTTATGTCTTATGTATTCTTTTCAGACCAAATGAGATTTTTCTGTTGAGATTCATTTAATAATTACTCTTTCTTTTTTTTGTAATAAACCATTTCATAATGAATTATGCATATATACAGTAGTTTGCAAATAAAAAAACTTAACCTAATTTTTTTTTGTAACACTTATCAAAAAATTCATTTATTTTTTATAGTTTCATCATGGTTTAATAAACCATAAAGAATACTGTGTATTTATGTATTCTAATATCATTTTAACGTATCTTGAGAAGAAAAATGACGATTATAATTATTATAGTTGAAACTTACAAAAAAACTTGCATGATAATGTAACAGTCTTGCAATAAAAGTGTACTAGTGATCGGGCAAAACAAAAACGACAATGTTTCAATTAACAATCACAACATAAAAATCTTGGAATTAACAGAATCGTTTTTGAGTGAAGATAGAAATAGATAACATTTGAGAATGGAAACATAAATAAATAAAAATTCTTTAAAAAGCTTGGAAAGATTGTTAAAACTAATGTTCATATGAAGAAATGTTAATTGAATTTGTTTCGAATATTTCTGAATGATATTAATCGAGAAAAAAAATGTCAGTTCTTTTATTGTCTTCAATTATAACACTTACAATGGAAGGGTGTGAACAGCTAAGCGAAAAGATTGATCATATTTGGATCAAAAGAAAGCTTTTAATGAGAAACTAACGAATTTAAAATATGAACTGCGTATGGTGTACCTAAAGCAAGTTATTTAAATTTCAAGGTATGTGAAATTTAGGTCTAAAAATGAATCAAAAAACGTTTTCTTCCCTATTGTAAGGACAAAATATAGTGATGTTCAGGCGGATTAGAGGTTTGAAGGAGCCCTCTTTCATATCGCCCGAATAACACTATGTTTTGTACTTATAATAGTAGTGAATTTTTTTGGTGGCTGATAGAAGACGCTATTTTCTATGAGCTACAGAAAAAATTCACTTTGCTATTATAAGGACAAAACATGATGTTATTCGGACGATATGAAAGAGAGCTCCTTCAAACCTCTAATTGATCCGAACAACACTATATTTTGTCCTTGCAATAGGGAAGAAAACCTTTTTTGATTCATTTTTATACCTAAATTTCACATACCTTGAAATTTAAATAACTTGCTCTAGGTACGCCATACGCAATTCATATTTTAAATTCGTTAGTTTCTCATTAAAAGCTTTCTTTTGATCCAAATATGATTAATGTTTTCGCTCAACAGTTCATACCCTTCCATTGTAAGCTATAATTATGAAAAACTTCTCGAAAAAATTTCAGTATATGTAATGACCAAATAGGTATATACAAGCGGAAAAAATCATAACTTCAATATTCCGAAGAAAAGTGAAATATGTTATAGCACCAATGAAGTATCGTATACCCCTGAGCAAAATTCTTCCATTCTCGCTTCATTTTTTTCGTACAGAACCTCTTTCGCGTCAAGTGAATGTTGATGACAAGGATGGCTTAAGTACTTGATTGTAATATAGTATATGAATGATGACAGTTTGCTTCAATGAAGAATATACGTCTTTCAATATAATTGAGCAATACTAAAAATGAGTTGATTGACAGAATATTTCACGACTAAATTATCTCTTGTTTTGTATTTACTGATTTGGATTATTAAACTTTCTTCGTCGTCGACTCGAAGCTCTTCCGACAAGGCAATATAGTCGATTATACAAATACTAATAAAGTAAAACTACTAAAACATTCAGAAAATATCAAAAGAAAGATGAACCAGCCATGACGTATTCTATCAATCAACTTATCTGCAATAGTTTTCGATCTATTGAATGGCATGCATTCTTCATTGAAGCAGTTCATAATCAATCACACACTACACTAAAATGCAATATTTAAATTATTCTTGTAATCAATATTTACTTGCGACTAAGAAAGTTCGATACGAAAAGTATACGGGAGAAAGGAGGAATAAAGAATTTAGTCCCGAGGGGGAGGTATTTCATGCTTACTTCATTTGTGACTCATTCGTATTTCGGACTAGTCAAGTTTTGCTTTTCTTCCTTGGATATATGACAATTTTGAAAGTTGTACTCATTACTTTACTAAAACTATTTTTAAGTCTTATAGACAAAAGAGACAATATCAGTTGAACAACATAGATCAATTTCAACAGAATTTTACAGCAATTTTTAAAAAATTTAATTCGAAGCAACGCAAATGGGGAGAGATCTCAACGCAAAGCAAAAGAATGAAGGTAATGTTTACAGTTAAATATAATATATTATATGTTATTTTTTTTGTCAATAAAGTTTTTAAGAACTGTCATTGGAGAATAAGTGTGGCGTGAGTAACTGTTAGAGAAATAAATATCATGAATTATGCATTACTCTATCCACTTATATATAGAATTGATCTCGTACAGAAATAATAAAATAGATTTTACAATATCCTAATTTTTTCTATGAGATTATTCTGATTTCAACACATAGATCGCTGCAATTCCTGCCGAAAGAATGCAATGAGCTCTATCGATTCCATATATCACTTGCTCGATTTTACTCATCGATCATACCTACGTAGTTAGTTCCTTATTCTTTATTAATTTTATTAGAACTCCTCGGGATTCGCTATACGCAAAAGATTTCAAAAAGAAAATGTTTCATAATCCTAGACAGAACTCGACTGGGTTTATCAATTCAATATGTAACTATCGTGACTATACTAATCAATCAATGAGAAAATCTCTAATTACGCTTTGAATATTTATAATTTTTTTCAAACTCAACACTTTCAGATACTTTTTCTTTTCTTATCATCTACTTTTCTGTATGAGATTATTTTAAATAGATATTTTTGAATACTAATGTGAACATTCAGATTGATCGAGCGTTCCTATTTGATAAGAATGAACATCATCTTTCGTTCACTTATATATATATAGATAAAAAAAACTACGACTCAATACAATTTCTTTCTTTCTTGTGTTTAAATATACGATTGCAAGCATGCTCCTGTTGTCAGCAACGAAGTTATCTCTATTTCTTTCTCTTATTTATGTTCTAAGCCAAATGGACTCTATTTCCTTTCCTGCTCACACACTATATGCGAACGGTACAACGACAAAGTGGTGATTCTCTTATGCTCGTTGACTACAATAAACCATGCAATAGGTCTTCTTTGGTCCTTTCGTATATATGTGTATGTATCAACAGGGGTAAAAAAAGACACCGATCTTTCATTCCTTTACTTCTATTCACTAAAACAAATGACCTAATGGAGAATTTTTTCTATATGCTTCCTAATAGCGACAGACTAATTATGAATTTCCTCATAAATAGATGAGTCGAGTTCGTTGAGTGATATATAGTATTGACAGAGCTAGTCGGATTCTCTATGAACTCGTCATTAGTTTTGTTGGAATCGCTTATGGGGCAAACTGCGACAGGTTGTTCGCGAGAATCAATACTTTTTTTGTATGGTTTTTTTTCACAATTAATTAGTGTTTTCATCTTTGATGATTCGAGTTGTTGAAAAGAGACTTCTAGAATCAGCTTTAGAACGAATCATTCCATGATATACTTGAATCCTGACATAAGGTATCTGATGTTTCTTAATATTAGAATTGTATTGGCCGATTATATATATTTTGTTGTCAATTGTCAACTCCTGTTGCTGTCCTGAATAAAATATTTAGCACGAACCAATGTAAATGCTTGAAATTCAATTGGACTTTGTATCTAAACAACTAGACTATGCGTAGAACAAAAGTATCACTCTTATAATTTTACTCAATTTAACAGAAACATTAGATAGCATTTTAGTTATATTAAACATTGGTTCGAGATTTTCTTCTCGATATTCGATTGATGGAAAGTTGAATATTTTAATATCGAGTACTATTCACAAAAACATCGATTATGATGTATTCGTTTTCACTTGCCTTTCTTCGTTGCTCTACTATTATTTTTGCTCATCTTTAGCACCTAAATAAATATTTTAAATGTAATCGATATCTGACAGAAAACGTTGTAATTTTGCAGTTTTTTAATGCAAAGGACGCATCTTTGTCAAAAGAATCAATTGCGTAGTATTCGACTTTAAGATCTTCCCCCCCCCCCTTCAAAAATCGATCTCAGGCCAGATTCACTGAAATCACATGAAATTTTCAGGATATGTTGGGACTGTAGTAGGGTGGCTATGGTAAAATTTTCAGCCCTGTATTATGGCCCATGAAGGAGATATCCACCAAACAAGGATCAAAAAATAGCTCATTTCGTTTCCAAAAATTTTCTGTAGTCTTTAGTCTATATATTTAATCTTTTTTTTGTTTTGTTTAAAAGAGCATGCCAGAATGCAGTATCTATGAGAGTCCTTTTTTAGAAACTCTTATCTTTCAAGAGGAGAAAAAGCCTGACAAGTTCAATTATTCGAAACACTCTCAAAAAAAAAACCGGTGCTCTAATTATAAAAATGCTTTTCAATATAAGCATAACAAAGTTTCATTAAAAAAATGAGCTCTCATAGGCATAACAGTTTTTTATACTCTTGAAAACAGAAAACCTATTGGCTGCAATGAAACTCCCTCGAGAATTCTGGAATACATGATCGAAAACAGCTTATGTTTCGAATAGGAGATGACGGAAATCTTCAAAAATTTTTGGAAAAAAACGAGGTGCTGAGTAAAAAGTTTTGTTGTTTATAAGAGATCAGACCACGGACTGTCTTCCCCTGCATTTATCTTAACTGCGATTATTCTGACGAAAAGTGGCTTTTTTGATAAATTCGATATCGCTAACAGAATACCAATAAAATTGAAGATTTTTATTATTTATTATTCAATTTAAAATTATTCTTAGCTACAAACTATGAGATAAAATGAAAAAGAAACTTTCAATTTTAATAAAGGCTCTTTGCATGAGAAAATACATTCATAGAAAAAAACAAGCGTTTAAAAGATGGATGCGTTCTCTTCCGTCCTCGTCAAGATGAGAAACACTATGTTATAAACTCTGACTAGAAAAATAATCTTTTTCCATTATTATCTTACTTTATATCTTTTTTTTTTTTTCATCTTTTCATCCGTCGTTCTTCTTTTCTATGTTGCGTGTCTCTTTTTTTTTCTATATAATGCATTCTTCTACTCTTTAGCAATCTTCCAAGTTGTGAATAACACTTTTCATGACATTTTTGAATAATTATAATCGAGTAAATTTATAATTACAAATAGGGTAACGTGTACATAAATTGCATGCTCATCTTCTAGTTCTTAATAATTTAATATATATATATATATTTGAAAATTAATGTTTAGCTTAATTAGGATTATATTTATTTGATGATAATTTTGTTTTGAAAGTTATGAAAATTATTATAAGATCTTTTGGTCAAAACCGGTCATTTTCTTTGTTAATGATCTTTAGAAAAATCAAAATTATATAGAAATTTATCATGTTATTTTTTGATATTTTTCTTGTTCTATTAGTGACAGTCTATAATGCTAAACTCGTATATTCTTCATTTACTTTAATGACCTCATTTACATATCGATATCGTCCATCAGTTTCGTTCTTTTTTTCTTTTAATCGAACCGGAAAAACCTTTTTTTTTAGCTGTTCTTAAGTATTTATACGAATAAGTGTAGAAGAAATTTTTGTTATATTTCTTGATTTTTTTTTCCTTTATTATTCATTAAGGGATGAGAATAAAAATTCGATCAATTATACCATATCTATGGTTCAAATTTAATACAAAACAAATTATTTTATTCATTATTTGTCTAGTCATTATATTGATTGATATTATTATAAATATTAATAAATGGCAAAATAGATTTAAATATTCAAATAAAAATTCTAAATTATTATATTTAAAAACAAATGAATTAAATTTTTATAATGATCCAATTTTATCACAAAGACAATTTGATATTGTTTTAAGTTATTATTCTGAAGATATTGATATTGTTGCACAATATATTCGTTATTTAAAAAATATTTCCAATATAGAAAAACTTAATCCACGTGTTATTGTCTATAATAAAAATTCTAATATTAATAATCAAGTTTTAAAATTACTTTTAGACGCAGATATTATACAATTATTACCTAATTTAGGACGAGAAGGTGGAACTTATCTTTATCATATAATTAATAATTATCATATTATTGCTAATCATACACTTTTTTCACAAGCTGGTGTTGAAGGTATAACTGATAGAGGTTTAGCTGATTGGTATTTTGATCGATTAGAAAAACAATTTAATTCATCAGTTGGATATATGCCACTTGTTACTAATATTATGATATCAAATTATGATTGTGATTCACATATAACAGGTAATTTTCCGAGAATGTCTCAATTATGGGCAATGCTTGAACAAAGTTTATGTCCACCAGGTGGACAAGCAGTAAGTTTAATTAAAATAATTATTACATTGATCGATGAAATTAAAATTAAAAAACAAAAAAAAAATCATTTAGGTTGCTTTTCGAGGTCAATTTCTTGTAAGTAGTAAACGAATACAAAATCGACCTTTAAGTGTATATAAATATATCTATGATCTTATTACTGTAGGTTCATTGATGTTTTTTTGTTTATTTGTTATAAGTTGTACTTTCTTATTTTTTGTATTTAAAGGCTAATAGTTCACATTGGCTTCATCGTGATTTACGTTCTTTGATCTTTAAATCAACACCAGATAATCCAATATTTGGTCATGTTGTTGAACGTATATGGACAATTTTATTTAAATGTTTTAAATCTGATTTACATGATCGATGTAGAAGAAGAGAATGTGCATGTTTTGATGAATCTTAAATATAATTGTAAAAATTTCTCTTTGTTTTTCATATTAGAATTTCAATAAATCTATTGCTTATTTGTTCTTTTTTATTATTCTAAGTTTTTTTTTTTTTGTTTTATTTTGTCAAATACAATGAAACAAAATGAAAGCAGCATAATAATACCACACAGTAGTCATTCCAACTAAAAGAAACAAAAAACAAATGTCTACTTAAAATTTAAAATGAAAAAAAAAAAAAAAAAAAGAAGAAAAAAAAATCAAATTGTATCAATAAGATCATTAACATTATCATATTGATTAAGTGAATTTTGACTTTGAACACTAGATAAATTTGTTTCATCTTCCATTACAGTTAATTTTTCCATTGTATTTAATACATTTAAATTTTCATCATCTGTTTTAACATCAACTATAGTTATTATTTCACTTTCAATTTTAATTTCAGGTAAACATGTATTTTCATTTGTTGATGTTAATGCATTATCAACAGATATTGTTGCAACTGATTCAACAGTTTTTGTTTGTTCAATACTAAAAGAAGTATTACTAAGAGCAGCAGCAGCAGCTTCTTGTAATTGTCGTTCTTTTCGTATCATAGCATTAGCAATAGAAGCTGTTGTTTTTGGTTTTGATTCAATAACAGGATCATCTTCAAATTCCGATTTTAACCATTCAATCATATCCGAAAAAAGAAAAACACCACTATG
>CAJNOL010002473.1:0-38202 GCA_905250125.1 Rotaria sordida | reverse complement strand
ACAAAAAACGTACACAGATTCTAATTGTGGCATGGCTTCCATTTCTGGTACAAATTTCTGTCCAAGTGAATCCGATACGATCATAAATGCCTTTTCTTTAGTAATGTCACTAAGATAATCGAAACATTGTTGAGCATCAGTGAATGTTGTAATGGATGCTACAATTCGTCGTAAATGTTTTAGTGTGTTTTGGATATCTTCCTTTGATTCGTCAATATTGGCATCGAGCCAGACGAGAAGAAAATTCTGAATAATTCGACGAGTAGGTCGAGGAAGCGCATCACTTCTGCCCATCGTTGACACTGATGCTGCTGTTGATGATGATGATGTTTTCTTTGGTTTGTTTGTTGTGGAGGATGAAGAAGATCCACTAGCAGTTGATTTTGAATGTTGCTTTTTGTCCATTTGGATGATGTTGATAATAATAATGGTGTTCTGTTTTTCGTAAATGAATAAATAGATAAAAATGTAAGTACTTGTTGGATGGTGATGAAAAGAAAGAATGAGCAAAAACAGAATTCGTCTCTTTCTCTCTGTAGATATTTTTTATGTTGATTTTTTCTTCTTTCGTGTTGATACTTTCTATCTTTTTGTTTACGGTTGTTATCACTATAGAAGACTTGAAGGATTTCTTATCTCAATCTTTTGTTCGTTCGTTTTTGTTTTTTATTTCAAGAGTTTTGTTACTGACGAAATGATAACGACAAAACATGTGACGAACGAAATCTCTGTGCATCTGGCATGAAAACGAAGAATCCGTCCAAAAAGCATGAATAATTACACTATTGATCGATCATCATTCGTAGAAGAGAAAAAAAACAAAAGATTATGAATAGAATCTCAAAATGAATTGCTTCATATATTGTTTGTTTTCATTGTTTTTTATTTTTCGTTTGCTTTTATCTGGTCTCATTAGAAAATTCTTTTATCTTTGTCTATGTTTCTATGTGCAAGACATCTTGAATTAATAAAATAAATATCTTATCCAAAAACAAACTAAAACGACTAAGAAAAAATGAACCTATTCGTTTCTGCTGTGACCTTTTTTCTAGCAAAGTATTTATTTTAATCATAATACAGTGTGAAAGCAAGAAAGAAAGCAAATTCCTTTTTTAATTAATGTAAAAATGTTTAAAACATATATTTTTTTTCTGAAGATACAACAGAAGTTTCTTTAGTTTTTCGATAGAGATCATTCTCTTTTTTTGTTGAATTGGTTGTTTTGCTCAAGTCATTATGTTCTGTTATCTTTTGAAGTTTGCATCGCTATCTCAACGAGACGAGGAAGAAGCAGAAGAACAAACGAAAATAAACTCATATAATAAAATGAATCAATGTTATTTGCATTGTTGTCAAGGTTTTTTCCAACATCGTCATTGTAAGTAGATAGTAAGAATGAGCAACGAAATAATACCACGCGTAGGTGTGATATCCTATAGATATTATGCTAATAGATTTCCACTAATAACGAATGTATTTTATTTATGTGAAGAGATATGAATAAAAACATGATTTTTTTTCATTATTTCTAATATTATATAGAATAAAATATTTATAGAATTCAAAAATGTTTGTTCTTGTTATGTGTATTATAGTTTAATAGAATTTATCACATACAACTAAATGTTATAATAGTATAACAAGAAAACAATCAAAAAATGTGCCTATCAGGCATACAATGAGTAGAAATAGAATTCCAAAAATATATACATGCACATGACTGAAATGAGAAAATATAAACATATACTAGTTTTTATGTATTAATAATTCGATATTGTACATAAACATGGTATGGTGGTTTTGTTGGATTATTATTATTATTATTATTCGATGGATATGTTATAAGTCAAAGATTATTGAATGAATCAATGTAAATTATCTAATAGTTTAAAACAATATAAGAAACATTATTATTTACATAAATTAAAAAGTAAACATACTTGTTTTTTGTTGAATGCAATGATTTTCATTTATAAAAATAAAAGTCAACACGATGATATGATTTATATTCAAGAAGTTTTTTTTTCCTATCAAAAAGAATTACTTTTATTAATGATCGATCACAACATGATGATCACTTTCATTATCATGTATATAAGAATCAATATAAGGTGTCCAATTTTCAGAATATTTCTTAACCGTCTTCATGATCAGAATCAAGAAAAAATCGCCTGTAAATGCTGCATAGTGTTCAGTGATGAAAGTCTTAAATGGATTTGAGTTACTATTGAAATTTATCGAAACTATTGAATTCATAATATGCCGATTAGTCAGAGGAAAGCTACCACTATATATAAGATCTTAAGACTTAATGCAAAAAAAATTTCTGACAGTTTAAAATTCCACAGAAGCCTCTGACAAGATAAAGATATTGGAAATTCAATAGTTCGACCGAATCTCAATAGTAGTTCTTCCTTCGTTAGTCAACCGAATATCTTCGAATCCGAACTCAATTGATATGTTTACTTTTTATTCAATCAACGATGCGAAGAAAAAACGATAGTCGTTTTCATAATTGATGATGAAATACATTCAAATATTAGACACCATTCCATCTTATATTATGGATATGTCTAAGCATCGATCGAAGCATGAAAAATCTTAATAGAGAGTGTTTGACCTGAATATTTGTTTGAGAAAACTAGTAGTTCACTATATCTATTTGAAAATTGACTATGTTGAAAAAGATATATGTTCATTTTCGTTGAACTCTCACACGAACACTTAGTAGAATATGTTAATAAAATATCAGTCAAATAATCTTAACCGTTTTAATGTGAATCAATTATCTACAAAGGGTATGATTAAATCTCAGCAAAATTCATTCAAATACTACACATTTGTAACATCGATTCAAGTGATGTGTTTTAGTGCTGAATTTAAGACACTCAATGCAGTTGATCAATAATGTTACTCAATTATAAATAGTTGTTTCTTTTTTTCTTTGGCTAAGATAGAACAAATGAAAATTAATGCGAATACTGAATAGCACTCGTACAACTATGACTAATTCAAAAGATGATCATGGTCATGTCAATGTTAAAATGTCCTATAACTTTCCATTACTGTTAGACCATCAATACGTATTTGTTTAAGCTTATCTTATTCTAGCTGTTATCTTCTCATAATCATACTACGTACGAAGTTAAATGGCATGCAACAGTCAATTTTCCTATTGATGAGTGATTGATAATTATTTAAACAAAATAAAATTAATATACTGAACAAATACAAATGAATATAATTTTGATTTGTATCTAGAGATGTGGGTGTGAGTCTTCTCTTCATCCACATCCTATACTCATACCCTCTAAATATATTTTGGTTGTTTCTTGGCTGGTTGCTATAAATATACATTAACGACTTCTTATCTCGATCGTTCGTTCTTTTTTTTTAATATCAAAGTGATTGCATTATCGATCGTTATTCGTTGGAAAGAAAAAGAAACGAAAATTTTAATCATAAATGAAATTTAAAAATATTGTTGCTGTTTTTTTTTCTTTTAGTTGTCTCTGACTGTATTAAATGTTTTTCATGTGCATTGCATTCAGTTAATAAAAATCTCATCAAAAGTAAAAAGAAAAAGGACTACCGTTTTCCGCCGTATTTCTTTCTTTCTTTCTTGTCTTTATTTACTATTTCGTTCGTCTTACAAACACATAATTATTAGTCATATACTGCTTATCAATCGATGATCATACAATAAATGAACATGTATGCAAATTTTCATTTGTTAGTTAGTTCGTCTAAAAAATTTCAATAATATTGTAAAAAAGACAGAAAAATTGCAAGAAAAAAATTGTTCGTCTTCTTAGTTAAATAGAAATTGTTTCTTTTTCTTTCTTGTTGATAGACGTTTTTTTTTGTTGCTTGGTAAGTTGTTAGGTATGCGAATGTGTTTTGTTTGCTACTAAACGAAAGATTATTTTTATCATTCATTTTTAAGTGCGTTTGTGCAAACAAATGCGAGTCTGCGTCAAAGAACAACGATAACGAACGAAACAAATGCATCATCATCGTTCGAACGCAATAATATCTATAATAACAACTCGCATTCTTTCCATGAATGAGAGATGTGCACAGTTATAATAAGGTGACACAAGAAAAAAAATTGTTACAATATAATCACGTGTTTCTGAAGGCAGAAAATTTTAAATTCAAGAAAACAATAAATGAATGAATGATAGTCGAAGTATATACTGTAAATACTGAGAAATTTTTCATTTTCAATTCTGCTAGTACATAGTGTCCAAAAAATATTTACATTATCAATAATTACTTTTTGAAAATTTATCAAGAAAAATTGACTAATCTGAAAAACAACCATTCTGTATGGTCGTTGTGTGGATATAAGTAAATAGAAGTTTCTAATCTTCGCATCCATATATTCACCATCTGAGATTCGCAAAATTTTTCAAAATACAACTTGCCATTGCAATCTCTGATGAAGCTAAAATATAAAATATTTACATTGTCATTCTCTATATTACAAAACTTATAGATTTGAGTCGAGTTTTTTTTATCGATCTTCAATCAGTTTCGATTATTTGAAAACTGGTCTTCTGAGAGTTAACAGAATATTCTAGAAGTATTTTTTAGTTTATCTTATATGGAAATTTTCTTCACACTCACCTTCTAATCTTAATGCTCTCACAACAGTTCTGAATATCATCATGAGTCACAATGAAGAAATGATCTTTGACATGAATCGATTTCAGATTTCACCACTAGAATATAATCAATCTTATTGATTTTATTTCATTCAAGATCATTATTTCCAATATAACAAGAATGATATGGTGTGATTTATATTATTATCTCAATAAACATATATGTATCTCGATGATTTAAACAGATTAGCTTGGATCTGTCAATTAGTAGTTGGCTATGTTCCTCTAATGTATTTGCCAATTAATCTTTATTGCTCGACATAATTTCCAAATTGCCATTTTCGTATTACATTATTGAAAACATTTATTATTATATTTGCTATTCTTTTTCTTCTTATCTCCGATTTCAACACTATCATCAACAAATGATTCATTGAAGGCAACATGAAAAGTAATAATTATTTTCTTTCTATTATATCCGAATTATATTGTTTCGAATGTTATTCGAAAATTTTCTCAACAATCGTTTTGTGATTAAAGACTGCCGAGTAAAATATTACACATTAGAAATTTTTTTTATTGAATATAAAATAAATAATATTTTTCAAAAATATTAGATGGAAGTTTCATTGTTATTCAAATCTTTCAAATAATTTGATGAGTAGTGAACTGCGTGATTGTGACCAATTTTTCTATTGGAAGTCTAATACAAGATGTATATATTTACACATTGTTTATATGGACAAAGTATACAAAAGAAAAACGAAGTTTCATAAATTGTAAAGAAATAAAAACTAGAACAATGTTCATATCATTTCAATAAACATAGATACAACTTTTAATTGATAGATCGTGTTCTACACTATAGTTAAAACATGTTTTTCGAAATTCAAAATAACTTTCAACATATTAGAAGGAAAGAAGTAATTTCTCTTACAAAGTGTACGTCGTAAACTCTGTTTTTTTGGAGAAATTGTACACTAGTTTGTATTTCGGAAGCAGTAGATATTATGTGCATATCGCTTTTAAGATGTACAATTACTAATAGAAATATCACAGGATACTGTTATACCGTAAAGAATTTTTCTCTAAAGATGTTTAAACACGAATTCTTTTTCGTGATTGTAACCAAAAACATGTTAGTCATGCAGGACACTATTCATAAGTACTATGGCCATTGCAGTAGTTTTATTGAACTGTCATCTTCAAATAATGATTTCAATTTGAGTAAGTCAATCATCAAAAAAATTCTACTTCGAAGAGCCAATTCTTTCAATATATTTTTTTTTGTAAGCTACAAGAAACGCAAAATTTCTCCACCATTTTTTTTGTTTTTTTATGCATAATTGAACAGAACCACATGGGATTACCTAGAAACAATGCCTCTCTAATTTTTAAAAGTAAGTTTCTGGAAAAAGATCCAAGGGGGAAAAAGCAGACTTCTTTACTTCAGAAGCACAAAAGTACTGAAAAGTACGAAGAAGTACTGAGAAGTATTGAGAAGTACGAAGAAGTACAAAGAAGTACAAAGAAGTGCAAAGAAGTACAGGGAAGTACAAAGAAGTACGAAGAAGTACAGAAAAGTACGAAGAAGTACAAAGACGTACAGAGAAGTATGGAAAATTATGAAGAAGTACGCAGCACTGCTATGAAATATATAAATAAAGATATGAATTTGCTTTGAAAATCGTTTATTTATATTTTTTTTTAGAAAAGAAATAATTCATACAATAAGCTAAAAGAGATCATTATTGTCCTTACGGCTTGTTTGGATGACTCGCGAAAGTCGATCATTGGACAACTTCAGAGATTTATCTATTAATAGCCAACAAGCCGATTGTTTATGTATATACTTTTGATTATCATTAAGCTTCATTTTAAAATAAGAATCTCGTCGACAAGGTTCCATATTGTCGTAAATTTTTATACCATTGAAATGTATTTATAGTCGTCATACTATAGTTATTTTCGTCTTCTTCGAGTTCGATATCATCCATTGTTTCTTCATCATCGCTAAGATTGTTAGCGGTGTTTTCGTTCTCATTATCTTCTTCTTCTTTAAGATTGAATTCATTAGTATCATCATCAATTGTTTGTACTAGGTAATCAAACATTCTGGAGCTGGAATTTAATTCTTGAAAAACATATTTGCTTAATGAATTTAACTCAAATATATCATGTTCTTTTAGTAATTTAGATATTTCTAAAGGTTGAGTTAATTTGAGTGCTTGGTTAAATGCATCAAGAATAGTTTTTTCAATATCCAGTTGTTCAATATCATCGAAAGTTTGTACAGGTGATAAATGACTATCACCTGCATGCTTGTGATGAATAGGAAATGATAAAACTTCATTATCATCTTCTTGAGATGACTGATCACATTTTATCCAATTTAATATTGAAATTTTCTGTGAATGATGAAAAAAGTCAGCAGCCGTAAAATTGATTCTTGTTGAATATGTACTACTAAGTGATATGGTATTACGAAACATTGATTCACATGACTGCGAATTAAATAGATATATGTTCAATGCTTCTTTTGGTAATTGATTTTATTGAACCAATAAAATTATATAAAGCAAGCTGTGAGCATTTAATTCAACTGATAAATATGCTGTTTTAGTAATGAAAAATGTTGATTTGGTGCTGCTTTTTGTTGTTGGTATAAATTTCTTTTTCTGAATCCATGCCCACCACATTCGACACATAAACACTATGGTCCAAGCAGAAAGTAGATCTGAAAAAGGTACATACGAAATGGATAAAAATTTCTTGAATCATAAAATTTTTGTTCAAGATAAAGATGCTCACGTTCTTTAATTTCTGTTTTCTTTTCAATATAGCTCAGTATTATGATTTTCAACAATTTGAAAAACTTTTATTTCTTTTAAAAAAAGCGTCTATTTTTTGAAATTCTCTAACGGTCGGTATTGTGTAATAACTCATCTCTGGTTCAAGAGAAATCAATAAACTTTTAACTTGTGTAAGATCTCGGTGATCTATAATCACGATAAAAATTTCATCGCGTTTGCTCTTGTCGATATGAAGATATAGGTTGAAGAAGGTAAAAAGAATTGAATTCTGTAACGCTTCGCTACATCCAATTGCTACTCTTAAGTTCAAAGTCTATAATGATTGCATTTCTAAACGATCACTATCAAGATGCTATGAGAAATGTGAAATTAATTATAATGAAAACATTGTGAGCACGAAACCGACAAACTTCCAAATTTTCGTCTCGCATATCTCTAAAACCTACACTCATTCTATTTTTCTTCGAAAAGAAAAACATAACGTGAGTTCCACAAAAAACAAAAACAGCCAATAATTTTACCATCAATTGTTAATGATAATGGATTAATATCAAATAAACTTTTAATATTCCTTAATTGAATAAGTGCAATATGTTTGTATGTTTTCATAACGAGTGTTTTCCACCTATATTCAAGATGATCGGAGAAAAGCAACAGCTGCGTTGGTATTGTTGTTAATTCTTGTTGAAGTTCAATAACTTGAAAATTTTTTATGTAATCATGATGTACAGCAAGGAACTTTGGCTAAAATTTAGTAACAACAACAAAACATACTTTATACTGTCGGGTTCGTTTTCTTACTCGATAATTATCAATACTATTAATCCAATGAATCAATTAATAATCGATAATCAGTATATGCTGTTGATGTATATTTAAGTAAACGTTGAATAGATCGTATCGTTCAATGCAGCTAAATGCTGTTTAACTAAATCAGTTTTGTGTTGACGAATCTATTCGAAATAACTTTTATTTTTTACATTATCTATTCAATGAAATAAAATTACCTTAAGATAAACATAAAAACGAGCATTCATTTTTTTAACCTATTGTATGAATCGTTACCATTGTTTTAGCATAAAATTTTCTAAAATCGATTAGAGAAAAAAATAAAAGTTATATGAAAAACAATGTTGGAATTGATTACTAAAAAATAGTTCATTCGAAAATGAAAATAACGCTGTGTATAGATGAGCTAGTGGAATGCAACGAAATTAAACTAGTTCATCATTGTTGCAATCAAAATCCAATAACAGTGTTCGCCAGTTTAGTACGAGGAGAATTCCATAATTGTCTATGAAAACTGAAAAAGCCAAAGGCATCAAATCTCGTTAGGATCGATATTTTTTTATGGTTTTATTCAACTGCTAAATAAGAAAATAAAATTTATGTATTCTTTTTTGACAACCATTGTTTGATTGTCGAGAAAATCCATTTTTTTCGCTTCAATGACAAAGCATGAATGCGAGTTTGTATTCAGAGGGTGTGGGTGTGGGTGGGTAGAAATTCACTACAAGGACACCCACAGCTACCCACATCCACACCCCCACCCACACCCTCTATGATTTGCCAGAATAGCGGTTCTCAAAGTTCTACAGAGCCCAAGAAAACAGCCTGCCACGGCTCGGGCCCAGAAATCAGTATAAATAGAAAAAGTCAAGCCACTCTGCAAAGTAACACAATATGGCCCAAACAAACAATATCGTAAAAAACTTGCTCACCTATGAATTTTATGATAAAAAAAATTATCGTAATCCAATTTAAAATAAAGTAGAAAACAAACAGTCTCTACGCCAAAAAGCTACCCGAAAAATTTACTGTTCCGTATATTAAAAATTCTACAAAGGGATCACATCTAATCAAGCGCGCTTTATTACCACATATACATACATATGCATCCTAATTACTGTAGTAGCGCCAACTCACAAAACCGTTTCTAGGCTATTTTAGAAGGTGCCCAAAATCTGAGGTCTCTAGACAGAAAGCTAGACTTTGAACGGAAACTAGCGTGATATTCGGAATCAGCTCGTCGAGCTGTAACGAACCATATATACATAATAGCTTTTAAAAAAAATTTTGATCCATTTTTACAGCAGATACAAGCCCAAAACCGAGTCATTTGGGACTTTGAAAACCCTACGAAGGAATAATGTCTGATCGAACTGAAATTTTTAACAGATACTCTTGGATACATATCCTAATTACGATAGTAGTGCCAACTCGTACAACTTTGCCTTGTCTGTTCTATAGGATTCTCAAAAACCTACGGTTTTTAATCGAAAATTCGGTTTTAGGCTTCTGTATTACACTTTGAAGGAAAATTAAGGTGATATTCAGAATCCGCCCGCCGAACTGCATCAGACCATGTATAAAAAGAGTCATTTTTGTGGAAGTCAATTTTTGATGGAATATAGCGAAAAACAACCAATGATACAGATTTTTGACGAAAAAAATCCAGTTTCAGACATTCATGTTACACTCTGAAGAAAAACTAAGGTGATATTTGGAATTGGTGCATTAAACTTCATCGAATGATATGTAGTTCAACATGTTTTTCAAAAAACTCTCGAAAAAATAGGCTGAGTTCTCCTCAACTATATTTTTTCGAAAATTGTTTTTCTTAAAACACCTTTTATTTTTTTAAAAACAAGTTTTTGAATGGTATACTATCATTTCTAGTCCAATGAAAGTCATTCCTAATCAAAAATTTGCATGTCTACCTGCTTATGCGAAAGTTTCCCACTGTGTGAGTGGGTGCAGATGTTGTGTGGCCAGATGAAAGAAGATTAATTTCCTTAGCTACATAATAATACCAATCAATTAGCTGTTAACTACTGTCCATTTCAGAGTTAAATGGCTGTGACTATTTTGTCAATAACTTCTGATCGACTAAGGCTATCGAATCTGAGGTTGTGTAGTTGGAAAGACTAGACTCTAATGCATCTTTTTGTATAACTCATTTGAGTCTACAAACACCTTTTTACGACTGTTTATACGTCGATATATTGTTTTTTATATTGTCGCAAAGAGTTTTTTTTTACATTCTAATTCCCGTTATACCAAATTATAGCCGGAGTTTCATTGTATATAGAGTAAAATTACCATACATCAAAGCGACAGTGTTGAAGGAATGAGATTAAAAAGACAATATGAAGATGTCAAAATTTTACCATAAATACAACGGAATTCCAGCTTCAACTTGGTATAATCGGAATTACAATGTAAAAACAACTCGTTGCGAAAGTACAAAAACAATATATCGACGTATAAACAGTCGTAAAAAGGTGCTTGTAGACTCAAATGAGTTATACAAAAAGATGCATTAGAGTCTGCTCTTTCCAACTACACACCCTCAAACTCGATAGCCTTAGTCGATCAGAAATTATTGAAAAAATAGTCAGAGCCATTTAGCTCTGAAATGGACAATAGTATTGCCATCGGACTGTCTTGATATTGAATGGCATTCAATGTCATTGAGGTTCAATTCCTGTTACTTCAAACATTAGGCATATCATTATCTGAATGTTGTATTAGTTACGTGACATGCCTAATTATCCATATATAACATCTTTTTTTCCTGTCAGTTGTGTCCATACTTGTCACATATCTTGTAAGAGCAATGGCAAAATCTTAGTTTTGTTCGTTTGTCTTTTTCTTCATTTAGTAATACTTACAGAAACGATAAATAAATCTCTATGCATTTTCAAATTATGCTTGCCTAGTTGTAACATATATGCAAGAAAAAGATGAAATTAAATGGAATTTTATTAATGTAATTGACAAAATATGTAAAATACGAATCAAAATATGAATAACGTTAAGTACCAATTAAGTTCATGCATTGATTTGTGATTAGCCATTTTGTTTTGTTACGATGTCTTTGTACACTTGTCAAGCCAGATGCATAAAGAAGAATCATTTAATCGATAAGTATGATATGATTTTTCGTTCTGGAACCATGCAAGGTGCATATCAGCAGTACTAAAATCAGTATTTATATATTCAAATTTGATGCTTGATTTATATTTGAAATAACGAAGAAGCTCTTGCATCTGATACATAGTAGATACAGAAATTGTAACATGTTTCACTTGATCAGGAACTAAATAACAGATGTCTATATTAGCATCATTTATAGGCGTATTATAGTTGCAAGCAATGTATATCTTAAGTCAGCGAATATTGTGCGCCAGTTTTAACAATGTATCAATATTTACTCTTGGTTTTGAAAAATAATAAAATGAATTATTTATTGTCAATGAAAGTTTGACGAGACGTGACAAATCGATAAGAGTCGAAAGAACACGAAGTGAACCCGATAGCCATTGTTGACTAATACATAGAGTAAGTTCATCAAGTTGAGGAAATACTATATTATTCGACAAGCCACCCTGTCAATAACAAATAAATTTCAATAGATAAGATTATTTGAAGGCTATTTCGTAATAGACAAGTGAAAATATTCTTCATTGAGTTGAATTCATCGTTCATATCATTGAACGAAGTACTCTTCTAGTGACTGTCAATTTCGAAAGGTTCAGTTTCAGTTTAGATTATCTATCCCAGATCATGATTTCGGTTAAAACTTGGACAATTGCTTAGAGATGAAAAAAAAACTGTTCAAGTGAATATTTAATAAGATTCTTCTACGATCGAAATTTTAGGTCTACATTATTTTTCATCCATAGAGATATTGTATGCACAAATTGCAAACGAAAATCACTTTTCATGTGTTACATAGAAACTAATAGCCTTGAAATGTTCTTTCATTTATCTTAATTTTTTTCTGGACATAGATCGCATCTTCCGTACACTCGTTGAAACAAAGGTTTCGATAACCCAGTGGTTAATTCTGTTGCCACTTGTGCATAGGAAATCAAACATTCGCTAACAGTATGTCTCATTTACATAAAAACTTACAAGCGATCTATATGCGCTTTTGTTGACATACAGGTGCTTGAAAAAAGTTTTCAAAAGTGATAGGTTATTGCCAGAACCTTTAGGAAAACAAGAGATTTTTTTCACTTTAATAACATCCATACTCTTGATTGGTATTGTTTTAATGCAGCAATCGCTACATGGATGAGACTAAAATTTTTGCCGCACTGTAAGAGTATCCAAAATATGTATAAAAAACCCCTCTATTGAACTAAATAAAAAGAATCGATATTCATTTATACCTGTGGTGATGTAGCTGCAGTCATCACTTTTGTTAAGTCCATATACATTTTGCGCACTCCGTTCATTACTATCGTATTAGTAATAGTTGGTGCAGAAGATGAGCGCAAAATCTCTTTTGATTCATAGACATACTCAAATTGAGGATCAAAACTGCCTGGTGTATAGAGAATGACAGTTCGTGGACAAACAATGTGATCACATATGACAAACCAACTTTTGGTTTCAGTCCAGAACGGTTTTCGAAATGGAGCTATAAGTAATTCGGTATCAATAGGATGAGGATTATCAAAGTACAGCAGATCTTCAGTAAGAAAACATTCGAAGTTGATTAATGATGGTAATTTTGTTTCAACAAACTTTTCCCATTGTTGTAAGTGGGATAGAAAAACATGTACATCTACAGCTCGTATTAGCCGAAGTTGTTCCAATGTGGGAGTAAGCAAGAGAAGAGAGTCAAGTATAATCATATCAATACTGCAATATTTGAAAGTGAGAGAAAGTAATTGATGAAAGGGTTTTAAATTCGACCATTTATCAATTGTATCATCTTCGACAGTTTCATGCCACTGTTCTACTACCAATGATTGTAGATTAGGTAAATGATAAAGAATGTTACAATATTCATCGAGCGTACGACAACAAATCTCCAGATGTTTTATTGTACTATTAAAAGGCCACGATATTTTAGATAAATCGAAGCTCGAAATATTCCACTTGAGCTTATAAAGATTAGGTAAAGATAGAGCTAATGAGAATGCATTTGTACTTGTGTTACTTTGCGAATAATCTTGTTTCGAATGAATTGATAGTGAATTAAGCATCAAAGTTTGAATCTCTTTCAAAATAATATTCAAGTAACAATCATCGATTTCAAGAAGAGTTAAAGAACGAAGTCAATTAAAATATTTGATACGAATAAACGAAAGAAAATATTCAATTTGACCTGGTGTTTCATCTCTATCAGAAAGTGTAAGTGACTCAATATTTTTGGATTCAATAAAATTACAAAGGAAAAGAAAGTCTGATTTTGAAATCGAATTAAAATCTAATTTAAATTGATCATATGTTTTAACAGCTATGTAGAATCGTTTGCAAATACTACGAAATGTACGAACAATTGTTTTTGCATCAAGATAACCGAAAATATAATGAATAAGTTCCAATGGTAATGTATAGAAAGATGCAATAGGTTGATCAGACATGACAGTATGTTGTTAGAAGAATGTCTACGTCACCACTTTGTTATCTTTCAACTTAAGATGAAAGAAAAATGATTTTTTTTTTGTTTTTTATTTCCTATAATGCATCAAAGAAAAACAGAAAGTAAAAAGTAAAATTACACATTTTTAAGCAAATAAAACATGACACACATGTATTATGATTTTTGCATGAAGTTCGAATGCAAAAATTTATAGGTGTAAGTGAAAAAAGAGAAACTTGTACTATGTTAAAAAAGAAACGGGAAAAAAACGAATATATGATAGAATAATTATGATCAATTATTTAGATATATAATTTTGTCACATTCTAAGTAGAACAACTAAGACTGTAATGAAATTGCTTGAGAGCATATTTTGAATGATATGACTATTGACTATCACTCCTTTTTTCGTTGAAGGAAAGGACTAAGGGAGACATTCTTCAGAAAGTATCCAAATAGAAACCTATTTGTATGAAATTAAATGTTTTCAATTGGATTTTAACGATATCAGCAAGCAAGATATCATCTTCAACTGGATCGAATAATCGCAGCTAGTAATTTTTTTGTGTTGTCATAAAATCATACAATGATAAATTGAAATAATTTGTCATTGTCACATTCGAGAAAATTCGTACTTGCCTATCACAGCTGGTTCTATGAGAATCCTTTCGATGTAAAAATCATAACAGGTACATGTAACCATGAGACAAAAATATAATATGCTACTTGGGTTTTTCCAACTTTTTTTTCTAGATAAAGAGTCCTTACAAATGACGCTAAATTGTAACTCATATTGGTTTTTTCCAACCGCCTTAAAAATATTTTACTTTTCTCTGTACTTTTTCATCAAGTAACCTTACACGTGCGTTGCTTAAGATAAGTTTCATTTTTTTTTCTCTTTCTTATTTATACAGAAAGCAAGAAAGCATACGACTTTGAAGCCTTCATATTAGGAAGTAACAAGTAATTTCTGTATCATGGCATCGTTCGAACCAATTGTGGTGATATTTGGATCCAGCAAAAGCATTGCAGCCGTCAATTTACGATTGCCTGTATCAATCTTATTTGCTTTTGATGCCACATCACTTGAAGAGCTTGTCCGTGTAACTCCACAAATACCTGACACATGTTTATCTCGATTCTTTGTAATTCTACTTGATCCGATTGATGATAATCTTTTGGCACGTTTAAAAGAAAATCATCGTGTAAAAGGTATATACAAACGAGAGAGTATGGATTCTACTAGTCCGAAACAAATGAATCAAATGACAAATTCATTCAAGCAGGTGACACTAGATCTGTCAAATGATATTGTACGTTTTCTGACGTCCGAAGGTGAAAAACAAATAAAATTAGAACAAATGTCTCTGGTGAAGATTTATTATCAACAAGCACGAGTATTGCAACAATGGGTTATGTCGTTTTTTAAGGTAGGATCAATAAATTTGAATTCAATCGTTTGACTTCGTCCTATTTTAGGCTGAACCCTGTCATATTCTTCTCATTTCATTAAACAGTAGTCAAGAAAATTTGGATAGTGCTCAGCAAAGATTACAAAAAGTTTGTAAGTCAATCAAGATGTCTGAACTTTTTTAAGATATCAATTTTAAGAGATGTATGTATCGGGAAACCATAAGAAAGTTTTCAGCAAACAAATATTTGTTTTGAGCTAATGAACAGGATTTAACTACACATATTTTTTTCCTAAAGGGTATCATTTTTCATGATCAGAAACCAGATTTCTGAGAATTTCATGAAATACACTTCTATCTAACTACACATGTATGATTCATACTCTTAATTAATATCTTCCTTATCGTTATGATGGACTTTTGATAACTTTGAGTATGAGTGTGGATCGAAGAGGATAATACTTGCATTCACATCCTATAGTGATCTTGAAATCTGGATTGTCTATAAGAATTCATTTGATAGAATAACACGAATCTAACTTATGTTCTAGGTACAAAAGTCGGCTATACTTCAGCAGTCATTCGTCAACTCAATGACTATATTCCAAGTAGTGACAGACATTCATCACTTATGCCCTACGCTGAACTACTATTCAAAAATGAAGATCCACGTTGCATTTCTCGATTCATTAAGAAATTGTCACCAATTCGATTCTATGTATATGGTAACCTCTTACAGATGCCAAGTGAATGGAGCAAATTAATGATTACAACTGAAATTAACATTATGGACGATGAAGATGACTGGTGTGCATTTCTCGAAAATGAATACGTTGAAGATGAAATCAAATGGAATTTTAGCTTTATTTTTGGTCGAGACTGGAAAGTCTCACGAGTATCACCACTCAATTTTACTCACTTGGACGAAAATCTTCGATTTAATTCGGCACTTCGTCGAGCTCATGCTACGTTCGCTCCACGACAAGTTGAAGTTACTGCGGAAATATTTGACTGGTATGCAAATTGTATTAAACAAGGATATCTTCGAGAAGAAGTAAGATATCAAGAACTTTTTCCATGCTAACTTCTCTTTTCTATAGCCTAAGTTGACTCGTCAACAAAAAGCAATAAAAAACAATGTACACTCTGAGAAACCCGATCTCGAGACTATGAGAAGACATCCTTGTAGAAATCTGTCTTCTTTTGATTATCATCGCTTTCATTCTCCAAAACCTAAATTATTTTCATTTATTTGGCTTGATGAAATGTTGCATGATGCTGAAACTGAATTTCATCGTATTATTGAACCATTTCAATGGCAATTTTTTGATAATATATCAACATGTGTATCATTTATTGAAATGCAGTTACGCGAACAACGATACATATTTCTTATTACTTCGGGATCACTTGGCAAACAGTTATTTTATTTGGGATTATGTTTGACGAATCAAATTTTTGCTACATATATTTATTGTGCTCAACTTGATCCAAATTCGAATTGGAGCCGTGATTATTCACAAATTCGAGGTGTTTTTAATGACTCTACAATGCTCGCTAAGCAAATCAAACATGATTATCAACAACTTCAAAGCTCGTTGGAAACTTTCAACAGTAAATGGCATACGACAACGAACATCAGTAGCGAAATTAAAGTGAGATTGACATTTACATTTCTATAGAATCTTATCCTCTAATAATGAGTAGTAAGATAATCAAAACAAACAGTTGTTGTCAAAGATATTCGATAATTTTGTTATTCAGAATTTAATACCCTCTCAGATACATGAAAAATTATGTTAGAAACGCTAAATTTTCGTAATTTTGAGTGATAATTTATTGCTATCCGTTTATCGGCCAGAAGTCATTTCTATTGTTGCGTATTCTATTCTCTAGATTGTACAAAATACAGAAGATGCGAACTCACTATTACCGTTGCCAATTACTGTTTATAGTTCAGAACAACCACATTTGTTCATGGCTCATCAGCGGACAATTGATAGTCTTCTTTGTATGCCACATACACTTGAATCAAAAGCCGAAATGGTTGCTGAATTTCGTCGTATGTACAATGATAATCAAGAGATTCTTGCACAGATTGATAACTTTGAAAACACTTACCATTCGAATGCAGCTGTACAATGGTATACACGTGATTCTTTTATTTGGCGAGCGATTAATCAAGCACTTCGATCAAGTGATGCCGACGCTATGTTTAAACTCCGATACATTCTTACTGATCTCTATCTTCACTTAAAAGAATCATACCAACAATCGCATAGATCTTTTTGGGATTCAAAATCAGAGACATTTTATCGTGGTCAATTGATGTCAAGCGAAGAATTCGAGACTTTCAAATCACTTCGCGGTTGTATCATTTCAATAAACACATTCTTATCGACAACAGCATCTATGCAAATTGCTCTAATGTATGCTGGCAAATGTCATGAAAATTCCAATCTAGTCTCAGTTATATTTAATATTGAAACGAATTCACAAACACTTGCACGTCCATGTGCTAACATTTCTCATTATTCCTTATTTCAAGATGAAGAAGAAACTTTGTTTGCAATGGGTAGCTTCTTTCGCATAGGCAATATTCGTCAACTGTTAGATGCAGATAACGTTTGGGTCATATATCTAACAACAATTAGTGATAACGATTATCGATTCAATATATCTCATTTGACAACTGCATAGATTTTTCAAAAATGACAACAATAGTTTTATCCTTGTAATCAAGAAAATTGGTCTACCTACTAACTCATCTGATTAAAATAAAATGATGATATAATTATAATTTCTTTAAAAATGAATCCATACTTAACAGTGTTATGTCAATTACCATTATATTTTTCATTCGCATTAGTTTTTTTCTTGTTAAAGTAGATCTATTGTCACTTTGACTGTCACCCAATATTTGTTTTATCAACGAAAAACTAGACCTCTCAAAAATCTTCACACAAAAATACTGCCTGCGATTAAAATTATTGTTCGTTGTTCTTTTCTTTGTTTGATTTTATATTAATATTAATAATAACGAAAAATAACCTTTCGATTGTTTCCTAGATTAGATTTAATGGTAAGAAAAAATCAGATCAACATGAATGTACTCGAATACAATTGAATCAGAGTTGTAATTACGTAATGATGATTGTCAACTGATCTGAGCTTGGATGATGAAATGGATATTATTTTGATTACAAGAATTAAACTTGATATGTATGTCAAGTACGACACTTCAATATTTATTTCAAAATATACAAATCTAGTGGCGTAACCAAGGGGTGGCCAGGTGAGGCTCAGCCCCACCACCCAAGAAACTTGCTCCAGCCAAATTCCGTTTCGAGCCCCACCATCGAGCAGAATTGCAGCAGCTGAGCCCCATCATCGTCCCACCACCGTGCAAATTCTGGTTACGCCACTATACTAATCTTTATAAAAGAAATATTTTTGTCTATCTTTTACTAATCTTATTATGGCTCTATATTATTCATCAACAAGAAATTCATCTTAAGTTCATGATGACTTGCTCAGCATTATGAAATTAGTAAAGAAATTTTTCTTGATATTGAATTGTTTGGCGGAACATGCATCCTCATTTTCATATGATAAAGGTCCTATTCGTTCTTACATTTATCACTTTTGCCCTCGATCGAAGGAAGGATCATATGAAAAAAGACTAAAATGCGTTTGTAGCTTTGTGGGTTTGTGCTAGGTCAAAAAAACATCAGATCACAAAATCGGACTTTCACTCTGAGAAATAACCCAAGCAGACGTATTTGAGCGCGGGCTTCCGACCAATCAGACTTTTTCAGCTTCAAATTTTGCCCAATCAGAAGGTGTGGGTGGGTCTGGCTGTGGGGTGTGGTGGTGTAGGTGCAGATATGGGTGTGGGTGTGTGAGTCTGGATAGTATCACTTTTTCATCGTCATCCATACCCACACCCACCCTCATTTTGGATGCACAATTAGACCAGATTGTTCACAATTTTCAGCACCATGATCTGCCTCATAGCTTTGAAACATTCCACGATTACTGAATCCATCACGAAATTGCCAAGAATATCCGAAGCCTCTGTCATACGGTGCTGGTTTTATACATGTACTAAAATTTTGGATAACGTAACGTGCCAGACTGTTCTTCATCAGCATTGCATTTAATAATGGGAACTGTTCCAACTCGATGGCGCTGAGAGCTCCTCAGGCAGATAGCAGGTTCATTCTCTAATGACACTGATGATTTCATAGCATCACGTATCACAGAACATTCTGTCATCATGAGCTTACTCGTATTTTGTTCTCCTGAAGTTCAAAAAAATAAAAAGGGTGTGGGTGCCCAGGTCAATCATGCTCGGTCGTACACGGCCGTATACCAACTAATTACGGCGGATAACTGCAGCTGTTTTCGTTAGCCATATACTGCAATCGTAAATGATGCTTTACGGCTAGGGGTGGACCATTTACATTAATATTAATGTTAATGAAAATCATTAACATTAATATTAATGGTTGATGTTTTCCTTTAAAAATTTAATTCATTAATATTAAGTCATTAATATTAATGATTAATGTTCTCATTAAACATTAATTAATAACATTAATTCATTAATATTAATGTTAATGCTCTAATTAAACACTAACATTAATATCAATGAATTAAATTTTTCAAAAAAAAACATTAACTTTTAATGTTTTAACGTTAATAGTTAATGTTTTCTTAGAAAAAATTTAATTCATTGATATTAATGTTACTGTTTAATTAGAACATTAACATTAATATTAATGAATTAATATTATTGAGGGTGTGGGTGTGGGTGGGTGGGTGTGGGTGTGAGGTGTGGATGGGTCTGAGTGTGGCTGAGGCTGTGACTGTGGGTGTGGGTGTGACTGAGGTTGTGACTGTGGGGTGTGGGTGTGGGTTTGGGATGTGGATGCGCGTGTGGGTTCAAAGAAGAAGACCACCGACACCCAAACGCGCACCTACACCCGCGCCCACATCTGCACCCACACCAACACACCCTCAAGCTGGATGTGGGGTGTGGGTGGTGCCAACATTGAAATGAACTAGCACGCTCTCAACATAAATAAATAAAAGGCTACAAATGAGATGCTGTATAGGTTTCTTTGGTATGACATAAGTTTTCTATTATTTATTGATTTACCTAATTTCTTGCCACTGTTTGTAATTCTATCTCGGTCACTTTTCGATAAACATAAGAAAATAAACTGTTCTGTTGTTCCAATGTGCTTTCTACGCATCTAATTAGGCTAACTATTCAGAATTTTCAATACAGGATCTTTTTCCGCAATAGTTTAATGTAGTCTTTCTAACCATGTGACAAAGTAGTGAAGTCCTGATCTCAGCTGCATGAGGTTTCCAGAACTAGAACGATAATCATAGAGTTTAAAAATAAATTACTGAAATACAAATCGGTATTATGAAAATTTTACAAATTCCACGGAAATCCCGAGAATATGGAATCCGCCGTTTTGCTCTTGCAAATCTGATACACAATTCATTTTTTAAATTAATTTATTATATACGATAATCGTAAAAATAAAAAAAAATGTTTCCTGCAGCTTCGACAAGTGACATTTCGAACACGCCACTAGGTACCATCATCAATCCATTTGATACAAACATAATACTCTCAAACAGACATCTCACTCTGTTCCACGTCAGTTGAAATACACGTTGGTGACCCAAATTCAGTGTTGAATTACCAATACCATACTAGGTGAAACGACAGTAAAATTTTCGAGTTTAACTAGTGTGCCAAATGAACTTACTTTATATGACTGAATCATATAGATCTGTTTAGTATCTTTTGAATATGTTCCACTCAAAATGAATTGCCCCACATCATCTTTGCCATAACCTTCGTACGTGTTGTTATATGTATTAAATTTCATCGAATTTGAGAATGGTCCATGCCATACTCCATATTGATAATAACGATTGGACCATATGCCATTAATAAAGATATCATTTGATGCATATACAGATGAAGGACGAGTATTAACAGCTAAGTACGTAAATGATATGGTTTATGTACGAACATTTACGTAGAATATGATTTAAGGTAAACTTACGTTGTTCTTTTGCAGAAGATTCTGAATTTGCGATGTTGACAGTTTTCGGAGCAGTACCTCTATCGTCTTTTATTGTACTTTCTTTATCACGATATTTTTGCTCAAGTCTATCAACTTTTTTAACTAAATCTTGAAGTCTGTCATCTACTTGTTGAATCATCATTTGTCGCTGTTGTACGATTATGGTCGGTATTTCTTTCAGATCCTCGTATCGATCGCATTCATCTTGACGCTTATCAATAAGATTCTGCATAGTAATACCCATCGTGAGTTCAGAATAGTAGTGTTCCAATTTATTGTTAAGATTGCTAAATTTTTCTTCATAATCGGAAACGGAAAACAATCGGCTTATCCGTCTCGTGTGTTCAAACTGAGAAATGAATCTTAGACATTCCTCAAGAAATTCGTAGAAACTTTCGAGTGTTCTATGCAATGCATCTATGTATGGCAGAGATGGTTCAGAAAATTCTGGTGTTTGCAAGTACGAAACCGTTCTTTCTATGCGTTCACTGAGCGTTTTACATTGGCGTTTGTTGACCTTTGCTCGTCGAACTGTTCTTCTAATTTTCTCGACCACAGTAAAAATACTGTTTATCAGGGTACCAACTACAGGAACCAATCGTAATGGATCTGAGAATATGTTCGGCAATGGAATAGCAGCCATGCAAAAAGTAAATGCTATAATGTACTGTTGTTGTTTTTGGTCAGAAAGTGGCAAAGGTGTGTAGAGTAACAAGATGTATCGCTCTGTTTTTATATGTATGACTTCAAAGTCTCACGGTTTCAATTTTATATACCTTGGACGTGTAATAACCATAAAACATAATTTTCCAACATATGTAATTTAAACGAACGTCTGGAGATATCCTAGTTCAGATAAAATTTGCGCATAGAATTACATTATGAATGGTAAAAATCATCAATGTCATAATAATTATTTCCTAATACATACAATGTTTTATCTGTTTTTACAATCTATTCCGTGCATATGAAAAGTCATTATATGACTAAAGCCCCCCCCAAAATAGACGGCCACCCTATATTAGAAGGCCACCCCCTGTATAAGGCCATGTCCGAGCAAAAGTTCAAACGCTCTATTAGAAGGCCATTTACTAATTAATTAATATATTCCAAAATTATCGAAGTTTTTATAAATATTTATTAATAATTAAGGAAATATAACCGATTTCCTAATGTTTTTTTGCGAAATCCTTCCTTTCCTATCATAAATAGTACAATTTTTACAAAAGATGGTAGTTTTTTCAGCAAAAATCACCTAAATAGCAATAATTAAAGTTATAAATTAATTATTAATTTTTTAAATAATTTTAATTAAAAACTGGCCAAAAATTGACCCCCAATAGAAGGCCATCCAAAACGTAGCGATGTGCCAAGACACTGTATAAGGGCATGCCCTTTTATTCTGGGAGGGGGTTTAATATCAATTCAGTGTATATGCTATGTGTACAGATATGCTCATTACATGTACAGAACGAACAGAGTTCGATAAATCAGTTTTTTCATGATTCTGAATAACACATCGCAATTATTTTTTTCAGCAGGGGTGCATTTTAGTATATACGTGTGCATGTAGGCTAGTGGTGTAATTTCATATTCATTTTCTATTCAATCGATACGTCGATTAAATTATCGGCCATTCAAACTTAAAATAACAGAGATTGTATAGAATTTTATTTATTTTCAATTAAATTGTTTACTTTCTATGTAAAATTTAATATATTACAAGCAGACTTATCAAATTAAAATTTTAGAAATTCGAACTTTTTTGTCATGAATCAAAAGTTTATCAGGAGGTCTTTTCAGAAAAAGCAAGAGGATGTGGGTGTGGGTGTGCGTCAAGAGAAGATTAGAACTCATATTCACACCCACACCCACACCCCACACCCCACACCCCGCCCTGATTTAAATCAGAAAAAAAATCAAAAAAATCACGAAAATTAGAAAAATCAAATGTAACTAATAAATTTTTAATCTCTATTGTTGAAAGCATCAATTTACAGCGGAAAAGCCAAAATCAGATTTTCTTGATTTCTGTGGTTTTTTTGATTTTTTTTCTGATTTTCATTTGAATGTTTTGATTTCTTTGGTTTTTCTGATTGTTTTGATTTTTTTTTGATTTTTCTGATTTTCTTTATTTAAAATCAGTTGGTTTTAAATTAGAAAAATCAAGAAGAAAAGGTGGGTGGGTGTGGGTGTGGGTGTGGGTGTAGGTGGGGTGTGGGTGTGTGAGTGCGTGTGTGGGTGTGTGTGTGGATGTGGGTGGCTGTGGGTGTGTGGGGGGATAAAAAGAAGATCAATACCCATACCTACATCCACACCCATACCCACATACATCCACACCCATACCCACCCACACCCACACCCACATCCACACCCACATTCATATCCACTCACCCTCCGTCACAGACCGTCACAGACAGGACTGAGGGGTCATTATAGACTGTGATAGAAGACTTCAAGGAAATATCAGAGATGATGCATAACTCACATATGATTGAAGCACATGTGGAGTATTATTCTGTTGAAAGTCTATAATGTAAGGTAAACCATTATGACGAAATGTACATCAGTATGCACAAAAAGCAACAGCTTTTAGAACATCGGCTATAACAGCTACATCGTGTTTCACATTTTTAATCCCGCAAGGGATTGCGCTAACAGCTTTTTTATCAGATAGTGGAATTTTGACAAATTTCAAAAAACAGGTTTTTCGTAAAAATGAAATAAAAAATTAATGGCAAGTCCGATCGAGCTCATACAAACGGCGATCGATAGGTCAACATCCAGTCTATCTGTAGAGCACATAAACCCAAGGGTGTGGGTGGGTGTGGATGTGGGTGTGGGTGGGGGTGTGGGGTGTGGGTGTGCGGGTGGGTGTGCGGGTGGGTGTGCGGGTGGGTGTGCGGGTGGGTAAAAAGAAGATCTACACTCGCATCCACACCCGCATCCACACCCACACCCACATCCATTCACACCTACACCCATTCACACCCACATCCACACCCACTCACACCCACACCCATTCACACCCACATCCACACCCACACCCATCTACACCCACACTCACACCCACACCCACCCCATATATGATTAAATGAAATTTTTTCTTTTCCTTTTAGTCTATCATCACGTCGCGTCATTAACAACAACATCGTCGTTCAAAGTCACAAGACGTGAGTAATTATTTCTTTTTTTTTAGATGAGAATAGATAGAGTTAGAGTGAGCCTCAGCAAAGTGAGTGTTAGTGGGGGCGGGAGTGAGTTCTGTCCGTTGAGGGTTAGGATTTCATCTTCTATGAAGGACTTCCGGATAGCCCCTAAAGGCCCGGCCAGGAACTGTCTTGGTGTCCGTGGCACACGACCGGACCCCTCCCCCAGACTCATTGACGTATCTCTCGAGTGGGAGAGATATGAATGATTTGAGTCTGTACCGTGTTTGCATGAGCGTTACGCTCGCCACGGCTCCACCAGGATGGTGCCTGGTTGCGCGCGCGCGCGAATAGAATAGACATTCATTTCATCAATTCAACGTGATTTATTTGAAGCGAAAGGAAAGAAAAAAAATAATCCATCGTAATGAGTCTATTTGATTGAAAAGCGTTGAACACGGTTATTCCGACAATCGACGATATAGAGATTGCCTTGTCGATCGAAGGACAAACCTCCGAGACGCTGGAACTGATTTGCTCCTTCTCCGTTACCATTTCCACCCACAATGATAGTGCCCTTTTTCGCTCCTTTAGGCCAACGCATCACTCGATGATTCCACAAGTCTGCCACATAGATGGTACCCAACGTATCGACGAACAGTCCATTAGGATACGACAATTGTGTCAGAGCATTCCCTTTGCCTTGACGTCCACCGACAACAATTCCTTCTTTTGCACCTTTATTCCATTTCATTACACGATGATTGCTGTTGTCTGACACGTAGACAGTCTGTTGTTGATCGACAAAGATGTAGGCCGGCCAGTTGAGTTGATTGAGACCAGGGCCTTTGCCATTGCCACCAGCCACAATAGTTCCATTCTTGTCTCCTATTTGATATCGTCTTACTTCATGTTTGTCGGTGTCAGAGACGTAGAGATATCTCTGATTATCCATGGCCAATCCCCAACACCTGATGTTGTTGATGAGGATTTCTCCTTGAGTTGTACTACTACAACGAGACCATCGTACGATGCGTTTATTCCACCAATCACAAATAATGAGACTATCCGTCTCTTTGTCGATCAACACATCGCTTGGACGATTCAATTCATCCAATCGATTTCCTTGGCCATTGCCACCAGCTACTACTTGTCCATTCGTATCACCCATCTTCCATTGGATGATACGATGATTGTAGAAGTCAGCGATGACCATCGTTTGATCATCATCAACGAAGAGACCTTCAGGCCAGTAGAGTTGATTGGTAGCATTGCCTTTCCCATGGCTTCCAGCAACAGTCACTCCATTCTGTTTCCATCGGGCATCAACTGGAATATTGAGAATTACTACAATGAACAAAAAAGAAAAGGAATCATCGTTGTCGAAGAGATCTCGTCTCTCGTGGGAGCAAGCGCTACAAATACGACATTCATCTTTGAGAATGCTCATTCCATAGATAAAAATTCAGAAGTCTTTTCCTAGTTTCTTATGAGAAAAAAGGATTTGGTAACGATTCTTACATCTATGTTACTTCTAGTTCTTGCCAAGGTCTTTTTGATCCTAAAAACAACACTTGGAGATTGCTGTAAGGAGGTTCTCGAAGAAAGAGTAATGCTAATTCCATGTAAGCTTTTGATAGAAAAACATCGAGATCTGAGAATTTTATTCGGAATTGCAAGAATCCAGAATCTTTTTGTAGGATGATCATTCATATGAATATCAGAGAAGAATTTAAGTAATGAAATAATGAACTGTGTAAAACTTCTAAACTGAGAAAATTCTGAGAAGATATAATTTCTATGTTTTTGAAGAATCTTTAAGGATTCAATAAGCATCTTTGAGGATGTTTTGTACGTGATAGAAGAAAATTCCTGATGACATCATGTTATCGATGATTAATACAGATGTTCTAAAAGGTATCCTACATATTTGGATTGAGGATGCCAGTGAGATTTCATTAGATGTAAGCGAACTTGTTTGAAGCTGTTCGAATGGCGATCGTGATGCGCTCTTGGCTACCCTAGTCTCAATTCTGTTCATTCCTGGAGAAATCCTGAAAGGATCTTTCAGAATCCTGAATCTCAACGATCCTCTCAAGATTATGAGAAAGAGGATCCTGTCAAAACTTAATCAGGTTTTCGTCAAGATCTAGGTCAAATCTTTGTATCAGGATCTTGCCAGGAGTCATAGCCATATCAGGCAAGGATCTTGACAAGAAAATTACAAAATTGGTCAGAATACCTGACTGGCTGATCCGGAAAGCTTCAATCAGGATCTTGTTCAGAACTTTTCAGGAATACGTTCTTTCAGCCCTTGCAAGACAATGTCAAAACTAATTAGTATCTTGATAAGAAAATATCAGGATCTATCTAAGGCCTTTACAGGCTACTGTTAAGTCTACTCAGCTGTGTCTATTCCTTGAAATAACCTTGAAAGATCTTTCAGAATCATAAATCTCAAGGATCCTGTCAGGTTTGATTCAAGATTCTCTCTAGGATTTGTTCGAGTTTTTGCTCGGATTTTTTCGGCGCTGATATTGCAGGATCCAATCAGAATTCAGTTCAGATCCTATTCAGGAACCTGACAAGAATTCTAAAGTGTATTTTGTCAAGATTTCATCAGATTTGAGTCAAAATTTGTTCTGGATCCTGGTATAAGGATTCTGTCAAGGATTATGTTATATCAGAGAAGGATGTTACAAGCAATAAAAGAAGATTAGTATGAATTCTCAACGGAATAATCCTGACAAGCTTCGATCAGGATCCTGCGTGGAAATGTTGAAGAACACGTATTTCAAACTCTGAAAAAAGGTACAAGTATGATCAGGATCTTGATAAGAAAATACAGGGATCTAGTCAAGATCTTCCCAAGTTTATGTTTAGACACCATTCAAAATTTTATTCTCAGGATTCTGTCAGAAATCTAGCAAAAATGAATGAAAGAGTTCCCTCACGTTTTTAGCAAGCTCCAGGTTAGGATACGTTTAAGATTTAAAAATCTGTAGATCACAACGGAATTCGACTACTAATATCTCTATAACAATGAAAAGTAGCATTTTTTAAGATTATGTATTTTTGTTTGGTCTACAACAAAATTCTATGAGCTAAATGATTTACTAGTGTTTTTATCTTGATCTTGATGTGGTTCTTTTCATAAACAAATAGAGCGAATCTTAAAAGAAGCTCAGAAAAGTATTCCTAGATCATTTCACAATTTATATAAAAGTTGTTTTGCGATTTGTACTATGGCAATGAATTCTTGTTTTAATCTTATGAAGAAAAAAAAAATTGTGAGTCATTAAATCAGAGTGATCATTTGAATTTAGTCACCTCAAAATTTTTTTCGTTAAATAGATGGTTTTAATCAGCAGCAAATTTTTCGATAAAAGCTGCTTATAGTTTTGATTATGTTCGGAAAAAAATCAAAATATATTTTAAATCGAATGGAAATAAAAAAAATATTGACATTTTACCGACAAAAATAAATATGCAAAAGAGTATTGTATTTTCAGAATTTTTTTGAAATAATTTATATTCACAAAAAAATTCAAATAGAAGTTTACATTAAAGTTAGAAATGAAGATATTTAACGTTAGAGAGTTATAGAATGACATGACACATCTAGCTGGGTTAGCTAATCGATATATAAATTGAAGGCCTAGAGATCGATACTCCATGTGTTCATATATTTTCTGTTCTATTTAGAAAATCCTGCAAAGGTCCTGCCAAGAAACTAATAACATCCTGGAAGAAACGTAGTCCAATCCTACGAAGATCCTCTCAAGAAATTTGATAAGATTCTCACTAAAACTCAGTCGCATCCTGAAAATTGTAATCAGAAATCTTTTTTTTTTCAAATTTGAATTATTGAAATCCTGACAGGACCCTACCATTCCATAGCTACGCACTTCTTTCAGAAATTATCTATTTCCTGGCTCAATCTTGGTTTAAAAAATAATGGTAAACTGATCAGGATTCTTGATAATTTTGTTTTGAATCTTGTCAGGATCTTGAAATTCCGCGGCTACACGCTTCTTTCAGGATCTATTGATGTCCTGACGCGATCCTGACTCAAAAAACAATGGTAAACTTGACAGGATTCTGAAATTTCGTGGCTACACAGTTCTTTCAGGATTTAGTCGTTTCTTGAGGAAAAAAGAGCAAATCCTTGCAAGATCCTGATCAGATCTTTCAAGGATCCGATGTGGAAACATCAAAGATTTTCCCTAGGGAAGTCTAGGAACTTATTGAGACAGAGGAAACCACGAAGCTCCTCAATCCATTGGTAGACAAAAATCTGTATGAATACAGAGGAATGGTAAAAGTTATGCAACTCTACAAAGTATAATAATAACATGATCTTGAGGGACTTAAGTCTCTTAGAGCAATCGAAGGATCAATGAAACTGAAAGTAGCATGATAACGAAACGAACTCAAAAAAAGTGAAGGTTTTACAAGAACTTCCGCTCAAGGATTGATAAAAAAAATATTGAAAAAAGTCAATCCAAGGATTTTACAATGAGTTTTTTTCAATTTTCTTATTTTAAATTTATGAAAATTCGAAGTACCCATCACATAAATGTTGACGTTGTCACTAAAATCTCGGTGAAAAAGGATTAAATACGAAACAGAAACTGATTGGTTTCAATGAACAAGGAAAAACTATGTACACCTATATCTAACATGTGGATGTAGCTTCGCTTTATCGACACGCTCAAGAGATAATGTAATCCACTGTTTTAGATATGCTTGTTTCTAATTCTAGATCCAACTATTTTAGTCTCTCCCATGAAATAACCCAAAACGTTGGTATAAGCAACAACACTTGTTCTGTTGATATGGCTTTAAGAAAAGCTGACCATCATGTAATGTTCAAGACAACATATCGCCAATCTTCAAGAACAAGATACCTTAAATAAATCTTATATGTACAGTCGTCGTTCGATGAGAAAACGGTCACATCTACATTGGTATCCTTCAGCAAATGAATGAAAATAAAAATTTTATTCATTATCGAATGACGATAGAATGATTTCAAAATCATATTTTGTTTTCGACTTTTATTTTATGTTCCATGAGATTATAAGTTTCTAATAGTTTCATTCACTTTTAAAAGTTATTTTCAAGAATTATTCGGCCAATGATGCAAAAATTAAATAAATTGGGCTGAGCGCATAATTGGAAATAATGTGAAAGTACAAAATTTTCCTTAAAACATAGAAACTTTGCATACTTTTTATTTAAAAAACATCTATATGCTTTTGCTGAGATGTCATGGCAAGAATGCAAAGGCCATGATAATATCCTTCTTATAAAGAACATAAGCTTTCTGTATGTCAATAAATTATACCATTTATCTCAAAAAGTCGAGTAACTCCGCGTGTGCGAACTATGAACAAGTGAGAAATGTTCTTCGAAAAGTGATTATCTAATCTACGAATTTCTCTTGTGAGCAGAGTGCGTCCGAGCAATGATTGTGATTTTATTCACAGAACTCCTCATCACTAATAATCGTACTCACATCTAAGGCTATTATCAACAATATCCTACCTTTAGTTGTTGAAGCACTGGCTTCCACAGCAGATATCTAAAAATACAAGACATTCAATGAATATCCGTTGTCTAGAGTGATTATCGTCTGACTTTATTGGTGATTGAACTAATTCCAGTATTTACAGTACTGGTGGTGGCGGCTGCTGCAATTGTATCCTTCTATAAAGAAAAGGAGATAGATGTAAACAGAAAAAGTGCATTAAGAAAATTGTTTGAATTACTTGAACTTTGCTGGAGTATGTCGTTTCTTTTCTTTCGTCTGTACCAACATTAATCGTTGTCGAAGCACCTGTGTTACAGAACAATCATTTACTTCTTAAGAACTTTTTGTGTCATTTTCGATAAAATTTAATATCTTTTTCTGGTTTCGTGGTTCATTCAAAGTCAAGACGGGTATCACCGCTGTAACATAAGAAGTGGAGGCTTCTTTCATGGTGAGAGTGTGAATGTGAGCAAAAAACATAAGTGTATGGGTAACTGAGGATGTGAGTGTTTGGTATGAAGACGTAAGATTTTCTCTTCACCCTCGTTCTCATCTACCTTTATACCCATACCCTGGCTGACCTATTGTTTCGTTTGTTCATGCAACTCGGAAAAGTTATTTTCAGCTTCAGTATGTTACATTACATCTCGAAACATCAATGATCAGTTGATCAATTAATGTTATTGAAGGTTAAGTATTTTATCTCTGGCGACGTTTGTGAGGCTTTTATTAGTCTGTTTGGTTTCCTTCAGGTTTTGTATTGGAAATAGGATCAGAAGTTTTTTTTTTATATTCACATTCGTACTCAACTTTAATCATTTAGATATGATAAGAATATTTTTATTTCTGCCAAAAAATGTAAGATGTAAAAGGCTTAGTCATATTTGATAAAGAAGCCATAACTTTTCATGATCTTGATGGAATTCAAACTATTTTCTTTTCAGATGTTAGCTGTAATCTCTCTGTCTGAAAAATCTATCATGTCAAATATATTATATTATAGAAAAAAAACATGACTCATATATGAATAATCAAATCTTTTATTTTAACTCATTTTATATATGTTTGACAAATAAAATGTTCAAGAAATTAAATAATACGAAGGTTTGAATAGTCTTCTCCTTTTTTTTTTAATGAATATTAATTTCAAATGAAAAAAGTTACTTATCTACTTCCGACTATTTTAACATTTCTTCTATTTTTTTATTTATGCATTTATTCAAATATTTTTAAGAAAAAACTTTTCTAGTATCAAATAATCATTTTAGTACAGTATTTCCTGTATTGGTTCAATTTTACAATCAATGATATCATTACCCAAGGAAAATTTGTTTGAATAAAACTGCGGTATTACAAAATGCCGTTTTAACGAAATTTTAGCACTTCTTTCTGTGTTTTTTAGGAGTCTTGTCTGACTTAGCAGCCATGAAATAACGAGATCTCTGAAATCTAATACATATCTGTTATTAGCATCTTTACTGTAACTGTTCAGGATCCTGTTCGGAGGTTTCCAAGAAACAGCACTACGAATTCTTGAGAAACAGATACTAATCCTGATCAGAATCTTGATAGGGAAACTAAAGTATTCAATTAGGATCTTTCAAGAGGGTGTGGGTGTGGGATCGGGATATAAGTATCGGCGTGAATTTGGGTATCGGCTCTATTTTTCTAATCACACACACTAACAGCCACATCCGCACTCACATTTACATCTACATCCACATCCTAGTCCCAGTATAGATTGCGTAGGACTCTTTAAATTAACAGACATATGTGAAAAATTAATTTGAGACATAAATGATTCGAGCTTTCAATTAATTAACATTTGGAATTATCAACTGTTATACCTCTTAACGGATTTTCATCCATAATCACCTAACAATATAGAGTACAAAGAACAAGAAGGAGGATTTTCGTCTATACAAATGCATTTGAATCTAGAAACCTAATGATTCCATTTAGAGAAGACTATGAGTTCCAACTCTCCTCATGAAAGACTAGATAAGTTTACAAAGATGCCTATTAATATATGCTCTAAAATGCACACATCTCTAAATCACATTGTTGTCATCAGTGAATGCACCTGTTTAATGCTAATAGAGTTTTTAGTTTCGTGATAAAGCAGGTGCTTACCTTCTTTTTGTTGGATATTTATACTTATTCACTAACTTAGCGATTGTTCTCTAACATTTGTAATCTAGTTGTTGTGTGTCATAGATTCATGTAGGTCGCATAGAATCTGCAAGATGTAATCGGACTATAGGATGTGTAGGGTTTCTACAATTTCTAGACTGAGTTGAAAAGTTAATTCAAATTTTTAATTTCTTTACGGCCTTTGCACTATTTGAACTTTCAACTGGTTCACATTGGGACATTTTCAACCGTTATATCCCTTTACTGATTTCCATTCTCATCCACGTCCAAATGAGAAAAGAAGTATTTTATCCTCAAAAAGACAGCCAACACAAAGAGCATTCCATGAATGTATTTATTTTGAGTTTAGTAGGTGATATCGAACAACTGACATTTTTTTTATTAAACTGACTAGTGATTGGCTCTATTCTGTATTGAAAAAAATAAACTAAGAGATCTTTACAATTCACATTGAATTATTACCAACCGAATACCATATAGAATACAAAGAGGCTGGAGTACGAGTAGTTGTAGGTGTGAGTGAGACGGCGGCTCTTATTCACACAAATGTGCGCATGCGAACTGTGTTTCTATTGAGCGGTAGATTATTTTTCACTTTCCTATGATGACATGTTTTTGTGGTGAGAATTCAGATTAGTTATTGAGCAGACAACAGAGAACTATTGACTTTCACTAGTAGTTGACTTCTTCGTTTCATTTAAGCATTGATACATTAGCAATTTGTCATCAATCTTACGTTTTTTCCAGCTGAGGTGACATTTTAGCTCATCTCTTTCTCGCACGTTACACTATTGAAGCGCTGTAACCTTATGTACTTAAAGGCTCTAATCATGTTAAATGGCATATTCGCTTGCACACTCAATCCAACGTGAACTACATCTTTAATTGATAATGCTTCCCCTTCTCACCTTCTCGTATTTCATCCTTCATACTTTGATAAAGTGTAGCAAAAATAAAAGTGAGTTACTTTGCATTTGGATACATTTTTCGATCATTTCGATCACATCAGAACTGCTGGGTCGATCATTCGGCTGTTGTGCCCAACATCTTTTGATAAGCTCATGAAAAGTCGATGGAGTATCTTTTGGTATCTTCAAACGATTACCAGCAAGGACGCCTGCACGAATGACATCATCTTGACGGCCATAATACGGTATTTTTCTGCTCGCCAGTTCCCAAAAAATGACTCCCAAACTATAAATATCGCTTTTATCTAAATAGTCTTCGAAGAGAAGTATTTCAGGAGCAGTCCACGGCAGTGTACAGGCCAGTGTAGAATTGGATTTCGTTTGCCGTTTCGTTTCATCTCGTGTTCGAGCCAAACCAAAATCACACACTTTGATAGTATACCCATCATAAGCTCTTTCTACCAAGAAGTTCAGTGATTTTATGTCACGATGTAAGATAGGTTCTGGTAATTGATGCAAGTAATTGATTCCGCTAGCTGTTTGAAAAGCAATTGACAACCGTGCAGGCCAAGGTAATACAAGATTATTTTCGTGCAATATCTTGTACAACGATCCTAATGACATGTATTCCATAACCAATGCATATTTTCCTGTTTCTGTGCATGCACCATAAAAGCTGACGATGTTAGGGCAACGAATGCTGCCCATTAATGAAAGCTCTCTGAAAAAATCTTTCTCAACTGTATCAGTTAAATGGGTCAGATGTAATGTTTTGACAGCGACGACGTAACGTCTACTTTTCCACGTAGCTCTGTACACTATGCCAATGGCTCCAGCACCAATCTCTTCATGTAGTTTGATGTCGTTGTCGACTATTTGAATAAAGTCATGTAATTTATCTAAATGTCAAAAACATATACCAGGAACTGTCGATGTCAATAGCTGAACTCATAGTGAACAAAAAATAATCTCTTTATAATATGATGTTGTTTGAAAAAACCATAGTTCCGACAGAATTCACAATTTGAATATTCTTTTTAAAAATCGCAGAAAATATTAAAGTCCTATGTTTGAGTGACTTTTCACTTTTCAAAAAAAAATCTTCTGTAATAATGCATCATTCTTCGGATAAAGTGTGCATTTTTCAGATTTGGCAAAAACACTCTAACATTGTAGGATGCTCGAAGTACAATTGAAAAGTTCACATACGTTCATTTCTATTACATAGTAGTGAGGAAACCCATTAGTGTCCACTCAACCGATTATTCTAAACGGTTCCAACAGGAAGAAATTACTTTAAAGACAATCCCAGCTTTCTTCTCTCTACCTAAAAATAGAACTTTGACGATCTTGGGTTTTTCATCGTTAGTGTATCTGCAAAGTGTTCTCTACTAAATGCATAGTGGAAAAGAATTTACGATTACTCGAGAATGTGGGTACCAGTACGAAAGAGGAACATGGCCACGCGTACATTCATACTGACGTTCAGTTATGAATATCATTCATCTCACATAAGCGATTGAAATTTCCTTAAAAACAGGATCAAAACCATCAGAATTTCCTAGGAAACTCAATAGACACATAAGCAAGTTCCTTTGCAGATATCGACTATGTTACATAGTTTAGTTTAAATCCCATCGGACAAAGCTGAGATTTCTTCCAAAATTGGACAGGTGATGAAGATCATAACTGCTTTAGTTGAAAATTGTATGGCCTTTGAATGTCGTGACAAGTATGAGAGGAGAGTGCAGATGGGTATGGCAGAAGAGAAAACTAACGCTCACATTGTTCACAAAATATTGCTTTTCATATTAACTTGTTGCTGAATAGTGATTTATCTTCGTTCATGAAACCTACAAATAGCACTGATTGTCTCACCTTTCTTGTTTCTGTTAAATACTGCAGCTTGCTCTTTGATTTCAAGTGATTTTTGGCGCCATTGTACACTCTTGTCGAAGTCACCTTGTATCGAAGCGATTAGACCCAGATCGGCATACAAGCTGCGAAGTGAGGGATCATTTGGCGAAAGCTCTTGTAGCAAACGACTGTAGTACTGTTCAGCTAGATCAAGTTTGCCCATTGTCCATAGTAACTTGCCCAACATCCAAAGACTCGTCTCCCCAGTTCCGTTTTGTTTCTTCATGTCTGCAAGAACTTCTTTCAAGTTGTGTTCGTCATCACCACACAAGGACATTCCTATTATCCACATTTTATCTTCATCTTGATCAAGAGAGTTGAGTTGGAAAATGGAACCAAGCATAAAGAGTATCTCGGATTCATCAGCAAACTGACTAAGGGTGCTAATATCAGCGAATGGTTTCGTTGAGACTACCTTGGGATCAGCATCGATCTCGAATAAAACTCGTTCTAAGTCGATCTGTGAGTTCTTATCGCCGATATAGAATTCAGCTATTTGACGTTCCGTAGTCGTAGAAAGAAATGAATTTACAGAAATGAATTGACCGAGGTTTTGCTTGAGACTATCTAGCTCATCGATTGACATCAACTGGCTACGATAGACTCGAACAGAGTCCTGAGATTGATATTGCTGCAACTGGCGACATATATCGATAATGAATGAACGATATAAGTAAATTATATGAATATTTTGTTTGCGTAGAGCCGCATTCAGAGTTCTGTAGAAGAATGAATCACGAGTGTACCACCACAAAGCCTTGTCAGATGTGTAATCATTTTGAAATGCACACAGCTTGTTGAGTTCGACACAGTTGTCTTTGTATTCATTCTCACAACAAGAGATGAGTTCCTCTTTGTCCTTCTCATCAGTTTTCAATCGAAGAAGACAGTCGATAAGTGATTGAGAAAAAACAAATTGACCATTAATTCTTGTTGTAGACTTCACTGCATCACCGCTTGCAGTGAACATGTTGATTGACAATGGTTCTTGCATTTTCATCTGTTTCTTATGATCTGCTTTGATTTGAGAAACTAATTCTTCCGTTTTAGTGACAATGGCTTTCACCTAAACCGGCAGAATAACACGACTGAAACGTATCAGAACAACCTTACCTTGATGAACTCGCTTGCCCATTTTTCATCGCTCTGCTTATCTGTTGAGCTAACATAGATTGCTGAGACTTGCTGAAGTTTATGAATGGAAGGTACCACTTGTTGACCCAGCTGACCGCTTACAATGAGCACTAGTCGATCATGTTTTGGTCTTTGCTGTATATATTGTTTACATTCTTCTGCATCTTGAAATGTCTTGAGATGATTGATGATAGAACGCAGTCTTTGTTGCGTATGCTGATTTTCTTCAGCATGGACGTTTGTCTCAAGCCAAATAAGACTGAATATTTCAATATTATTATCATTGTCGTCGGTAAGAGAATCAATAGAAGGTATACTAGCCATGGCCATCTAGATAACTAGAAACAACGAAATCGTAGACCTTCAAAGATTTGTCTCATTGATATCAGAATCGAATGCACTTTGTTTTAGACATTCACAAAAGAAAAAGAATGCTTCAGTTGGGGACGTAGCGAGGGCACGGATGACTTTTTCGAGAAGATGTTCCTTTTAACGAGGTACAAGTAGAACGAATTTGTGCAAGCGAAAACGCTTGTATGCTCTACAATGAACCTACTCAACATTTCTGTCTACGCACATGTTTCCAGTCTTATTCTTGTATTTGACAGTGTCGCTAGAAACTTTTTTCAAGGAAGTTGGGTGTAGCTGTCGTCATGACTTAAGAGAAGATCAACTCATCCTCGCCACTATCCATACCCTTGGGGTTGATACTTTGTAATATTGTCTAAAGGTTTTCAAGCTCACTTTCTTTTCATTGCTGTGTGGTCCAAAGCATTTCAAGTTGACTTCGAGACAATGCTGGAAGATTCGAAGCGTTTGACGTTCATTCTCATCGACATGGAGCTTTTACTATTGTGTCGATAGTATTTTTATATCTATTGTCATTAAAACCTTAGTTTCATTATGCTTACACTTCAACGCTGGTCTCTTGATTAACTAAACATGATGTATAGCAATGGCAAAAAAGCCAGCAAACTAATTATGTAATATATAGACATTGTCAGTGAATTGAGGCTAATTAAAATAATAAATAAGCGTGAGATAGACACAGTAAAATGAATCAAAGAGACTGTTAACTAAAAACACATTTATCAATCGATCGTCCAAAAGAAAAGTCAATCATTATGATCGATTTCACATCTGTCTCAATCGTGTGCAATGTACAGATCATATTGGTACTATGTGTATTATTTAATAGACTTTTTTCTATTTTTGACAATATCATAATAAATTACTCACTATAACGAAATAAACAATAATCCAAAATATAGAGGAAACTTTTTGTTAAGATACGGTTGATTAGGCTTGCTGTTCTGTATGTGACACTGTTTGCTTGTTTTATCGAATGATTCTTTTTTACCTTTGCAGCAAGGCAACTTTATTCGGTTTTTTTTGTTTCATTTTCTTCCTTTTTTTTTAATTTTTTCTTACTACATATTCTATCACGAACAGGTCTGTACAAGATGTAAACAGAAAGTTGTATATCGCGATACATGTGCACAAAATGATATGCTTCAGTGATTTGTGCATGGTGAATCTAATGCACGAAATAAAAGAACACATACCTGAATAGATATCGAAAAGTAAAAGGAAGTAGAAAAAATTAAACTGGTTTTTATTTTGAAAACCGTAATATGTTATACTCATGCATATACAAATAAATTTAAAAAAAAATTTATATAGTTATTCATTACGTGTAATTAGGAAGATCATTTTACTGTTTAATTTAAATTTAGTACTCTTCCTTTTAGAAGTTCTTAATTTCTTATATTTAATTTAAAATATTAATTAATTGAAATAATTCAACTTGTAACTTCAATGCTAATTTTATTATTTTAACTTTTAACAACCGTATAGGTAAGAGTAAAAAATTATTATAATGAAAATGAACATTAAAAATAAAATAAAAATAAATCAAAGAATTAAATATATTTAAAAGAAATATATAATTATGAATATGTGACGTTTCGACATACGAAGTTGTTTTCGTCAGACGTTTTGATGTATGTTTTCTTTTTTTTATTTTAATTCTTTTACATTTTCTTTTTCTTAGATGTTAAACATATGATAG
>CAJNOL010002472.1:26976-38210 GCA_905250125.1 Rotaria sordida | reverse complement strand
GGGGGGGGGGGGGGGTGGCCTTAATCTTCTTCTCAATATTTGGATCTTTTGACTGTTCAAGTTTAATTTGAGTTATATCAAAATTGTTAGACGTAATTAATTGTGATGGAAATTCATTCGAATGTTCAATTTTTTCTCGATTTGATGACGATAATATGCCATTTATAGTAAATGGCGTGGTTATATCTGTTTCATTTTGTTGTTGCTTTATTTGTTTCATTTTTGAACGTGTAACGACAGCACCAATAACTTGAGGATGATTGGCAGGAGCATGTACCGTCTCCGATGGTTCCCCCTGAAATAACATGCTTATGCCATAATCTTCATCAAATATTTCTTCAGCATGTTGTATTGGATGACGAGATAAATAATCAGCTAAACAATTATGTTGACCTTTAATATGAATAATTTTTTCAATATTATATTCTTGCAATAAGATAGAAATTCGATCTACTCGTCGATTCTTCACCGATGAATTCATCATTTTGCATAAAGGACAATGATCAGTATAAATTATAATAGATCTACCGAGTAAATAAGATCGCATTCGTTGAAAACATAACCATATGGCTAAAGCTTCTAATTCAATAGGATCATATGGTCGTTGAGTAGAAGATGTAATTTGAGAATGATAATATAAATTTTTTATTTCACCATTAATATTTTGTTGTAATGTACCACCAATATCAGTTTTTGATGCATCCGTTGTTAATATAACAGGATAATTATCATTCGGAAAATCAAGAAATAATGGATGAGTCATTAATAATTGTTTCAATTGTAAAAATGCTTGAGATTACGAAGCACCCCATTTAAATTTGTGTCTATTTGTTTTTGTTAAGTTTGTTACAGCATGAATAGGTGCAGCAATTGTCACGAATTTGGGTATAAATTTACGATACCAGGAAAGAGCACCAAGAAATTTATTCGCTTCAGCTAATTTAGTAGGTTGACATAATTTAATAATGGCTTGAATTTTTTCATTGTTTGGTTTAACACCATGCTCAGATATTGTATGAGATAAATAATCAATTTGTTGATGAAAAATACTATATTTGACCGGGTTAAGTTGAAAATTATGTTTTGATAAAGCAAATAATACTTGTGTAAGATGATTGAGATATTCTTCGAATGAACGAGAATAAACCACGATATCATCAATATAGACCAATGAAAATTGCCGACATGTGGATAATATGTCAGCCATTACTCGTTGGAAAGATGGTGGGCTATTCTTTAGACCTTGAGCCAGCACATTCCATTCGAAAAGATCATCTGGAGTAATAAATGCAGTTTTGAATTTGTCTTTTTCTTTGATTGGAATTTGCCAAAACCCACTCTTCATATCAAGTTTAGAAAAAAATTTAAAATCACCACCTAATAATTGTATTGCTTGTTTCATATTGGGTAATGGATGATTATCTTTAATAGTAATATTATTTAATTTTTTATAATTAACTACCATTCTCCATGTACCATCTTGCTTAGCTACCAGTAATGCTGGTGCTGCATATGGAGAATCAGATGGGCGAATTAATCCAAAATACAATAATTCTTTTATTATCTTATACATTTCTTCTTGTTTACTTGAAGTAGAATAATATGGTTTGGATCTGGTGGAGGATGGTCAAACGTTTTAATTGCATGAGATTTTACATTATTAGCAATTGTTAATTTACTAGTATCAAATAATTTTGCATATTGATTAAGGAGAGTTTTAACTCTATCTTGTTGTTCAGGATTATCAATATGTCGAGTTAAATTAGTAATGTTGTTATTTACTGATCGATGATCAATAATTGAGTTTGTTTTAAAGGATAATGTAGGAATAGTTGTTGTTCCCAAAATAATTCCTTTCGGTAACAAACATGAGTAAGTTGTTGGATTATGAAGTGAAATAGAACGAAGTATGATGGTGAATAGTTAATGAAGCATTTAACATAAACATAGGTAATCGTTGTTGTAATTTAAAGCAGGGACGAAATAATACTTTAGCTAATGATAATTCTACAGATACAGGAACTGTTACTGTTTGTTTTGGTGGAATCCGGACATTATTAATTAAACGTGCAGGATATCTTATATCATTTCTATTAACATCAAATTTTAATGTTATACGTTTATAATTATCACTAATTGAAACTATTTGTTCTTCCGTATTAATAATTAATTTATATTTATGAATGAAATCCATGCCTAAAATACAATCAGCACATAATTCTTTAACACTTAATGCTTTAATAGAAGTTAACATATCACCCACTGTAATGAATAAATTAATGGTACCAAGAATAAAAAGAGATGTATAACCATCAGCTAAAATTACACGATTATGTGATTTATTAATAAATTGCTTACCATAGGATGGATCTAATGCTTTAATTGAAATAAAAGATCGATTTGCACCTGTATCAATCATCACCTTAATTTTTTTATTATTTACAATAACATTAAGGTATAGTAAAGATGTATTTGGATTCGATGGATTTTTATGTAAACTATTGGAAGCAACACCACCAATCGTTGCCTCCTTTACCCGAAATGGGTACGGGTACAATCCCGAGCATAATGACCGGGAGTACCACATTTGTAACAACAATTGGATCGTTGTGCATATTGTGAATATCTTGAAGATTCATAATGTTGAGTTTTTTTATACGAAGTTTGCGTAGTACGTTGATAGTTTGGACGTGATTGTGACTGCTCTTGTGAAGGTATATTTTGTCGAATATTTTTTCGTGATTTTTGTGAAATAGTTGTTTGTTCTAATGATTTTTGAGCAGTGGTAGCATTGATGTTAATTTCATTTTGTTGCATTTCATTATTTGTAGCAGTAAATGATAATGTATCTTCAATTTTTCTGGCGAGCAATAAAAATGCATCAGTTGTCTTTGGATCCTGTAAAGCAATATGTAATTTTAATGATTCTCTTATTCCAGTCATTAAATATTTTAATTTCAATAAATCAGGCATAGCTGGATCAACTTTTTTGCACAGTTCTATAATTTTATCATAATATTGCGTAACAGGTTGATTAACTGTTTGTTTGTACCATTTTAATTGTTCGAATGCTAATTCTTGTACTTTTGTTGATCCAAAAGCTTCTATAACAGCTTCAATAAATGATGACCATGTTTTAATTGACATGGATGCTTGTGTCCATCATCGAGATGCATCATCTTGTAGATGTATCGAAATATACTGTAATTTTTCTTCATCATTCTATTTTGCCATTTTAAAACGTTGTTCTAATTTATCTAATCAATCATGAACATCATCTTTTGAACCACGAAAATATGTTGGTTTTTTAATAATTTCATCAGCGATCGTTTGCTGTGGATGTGATATAGATAAAAAACTTGGAGCAGTAATTGACGGAGCAATCGTCTCTACAGATGTATTATTTTGTTTTGTTGATGATGTAGATGAGTATTGTTGAAGAAATAATTTACTAAATAATTCAAAACTGGTGATTAAATCAATATGTTCTACGTACCACAAATAAGCTTCATCAATTAATAAAAATGGTATAGCTTGAAATTGTTCGAGACAGCATAATCCATATTGTTTAAATTGATTCATTGTTTGTAACAACCAGGCCTTGGTATCACCTATACAAGAATATTTAATAAATTTTGCATCAATAAGATTTTCCATCGAAGTTATTTCATTAATATTAGATAATGGATGATTCATTGATTGAGAATGTACTTGAGCTTTCTGACGATCCTGAATATGCCGTTTTAATCGATCACAAAAACACGACCAGTCATTATTAATTTCAGCTTTCGACTGCTCATACCATAATTGTTGTTCATCATTAAAATATGTAGTTGCTTGAAATACACGATGTGATGATGGATATTCCAATTCTTCGTATGTTTTATGTAGAACAAATAACCATTGGTCGATGTGAGTCATTTCTTCTTCATTTAATTTCTTAATAGATTGTAAAGCCATCTTTTCTTGCTCTCGTAATAATTGTAAACTTGATTTAATTTCCAACTGAGCCATACGATCACAAGTTTTTTGTTCTTCAGCTAATTCTGATGTTGATTGAAGTGTTGACATAGCTGTTAATAGATTCGGTTGATGTAATGAATAAGATTTTGCCTTTTCACAAACTAATTGAAGACTACTGCGTGTTCGAGAGGGAGTATAATAAAATAAATCAGAGATCTAATATTCTTGTAAACTTAGATGTGAACGAGTACGATTGTGCATTCAATGTACCAATAATCATCTTTAATAACTACAAAAATAATAAATAAACCGGTACACATTACATAAAAAAAATAGTAATGCTTTCAATTCACTATACAACTATTGACAGAGACAATCCTTAAAGAGGGATGTTTCTAAAATTATCCGACGTAAATGTTAATGTAAACGTAAATGTAAATCACAAAACCAGTTCCTAAATGAGGAAGGTTTCTTTGTTTAATAAAATATCGTTGTTGTTTTAAAATAAATGTTGTTGTTGAAAACACCGCTGTCACCACTTGTCATGCTTTCCTTCTCCTAGAATAAATTTAAGGGCAAAATGTGAGGTCATGTAAAAGAAAAACATAACTTTTATTTCGTTTTATTCCTTTTTTTACTGATCAGACGAGGTCATCACACACACACACATATATATATATCCAAAGAAAGGGTAGAGAAGAACAAAAGAAAAGATGAAAGAAAGAGATGGCACGAAAGAAAAGATAAACAATTACAGAGTTGTAGATGTCATATCATAACAGTGTGGGTGTGGGTGTGGGTGTGGGTGGGTGTGGGTGGGTGTGGGTGGGCGTGGGTGTGGGCGTGATATCACTGTATTGTCATCCACACCCACACCCCACACTCACACCCACACCCACACCCCACACTCACACCCACACCCACACCCCACACCCACACCCCACACCCACACCCACACCCAAACCCACACCCACACTTTAAGAAGTAGTTTCGATCAGCATGGAAATGAGGCTGCGTGCTAGAATTTTTTATTGAATGGGTTGGGCTGGGCTGGAGAGCTTCGGTCCAGCAGATCACAGGCTTGACCAGTAAAAAATAAGACGACTCATGAGCCGACTTTTTTCGATCCATCCGGAGCCTTGATTTCCACTGTTCATATCAAGAGACAAAAAAGCATCTTTTAATGAAGAATATCTCAAATTGTTCGTCTGATAAATCGGAAAAGTTATTAGTTAATATTCTAATCTTAGGGTGGTAGAATCACACACACGTACAAAAACTGAGCAAATATGATAGTTGTGATTATACATTGTCGGATTTTTCTAAAATTCTATTGCTAGGATTCAAACAAAAAAGAAAGAGCACACTGTCGTTGAATGCTATCACAGAGTTCGAAGAATAGCGATCGCTTTGTCGAGTGTTTCGTCTTTCTACAAATGAAAGAGAAATAATGTAAGACAATTCGTTTCATTCAAAGGAGATCTCACCTTAGCAAAACAAAAGCGAATAAAATTTCCGCACAAATGTTGATGAGCATGACAATAGAAGGCCGATGTCGGGATTGCGGTCAATTTCTAGAACAGATATACATCTACAATCGAAAATTTCAGCTGAAATATCTGACTGCACCTTCTCTTTGATTAAATAGCGAACGAATTTTAAATCAGTCGGTTCATCTTCATCATTATCCTTCGGTTGAAAATTATTGCCGGCTGAAACTAGGTACAAAAAACAACTCATTGGTGACCATTTGCTTTGACTGTACTATAATACATACTGAAACGAGTAATATCAGCAAGAAGAACCAAGCCACTGTCAGGCACAATCGGATTCATGCGACAGACATGCAGCAAGTCAACAAGACGATCACGTTTGCCGATCAGTTCTTGTGCAATCGATTCAAACAATTGTGTAGGGTTTTCAATTCTGGCTAACTCATGTTCGAGACAACGAGCCACTACTTCTTGTAAGATAGTGGGGCAGACACGAACGTTATTCTACCGAAAATAATGATATCATTGTATACAAATAGAGGTAACGAAAACGGTTTCACCTGATGGACCATTTGACAAGCACGAACGAGTGTTTCCGGTCCAATCGTCCAACCGATACGGAGACCGGTTGCCGAGAATGTCTTGCCGGCACTGCCAATAGTCAATGTTCGTTGCCACATGTCAGGCAATGTTGCTATGCGAATGTGAGGCTTTTCTGTTCGATTGTAAATGACCCATTCGTAGACTTCGTCCGAAATACAAATAACATTGTGACGAATGCACAAAGCGGCAATAATCTCCAGTTCATCGCGTGAAAAGACCTTCAAACAAATAGATACGTCTGAAGATTTTCTTCTCAAGTAGTGCCAGTAAAAGTTTGAAGTGGCTATATATAAGAATTCACAAATTTTTAAGAAAAAAAAGCAGGCAATAGTTGACATCAGCACCAAGAAAATAAGTACAGAAAGTAGTGCTTTATTTGTTTAGAATAAAACAGCGAATACTTTTGTCATTTCTTTTCTTTTGCCAATATGTTATGAAGGAGAGTTCACTGAGCTAGTAGTCTTACTTTGCCTAGAGGATTGTTGGGTGTATTAAGAACAAGAGCACGGGTGCGTGAATTAAACAGCGATGCCAATTCTTTCTCGTCCAAAGTCCAATCACTACTCGAATGTGTCGATGTTTGCTGAAAGTAAATTAAGATTTTAAGAAAAGTGAACTACTGAATATTTGTACTTTAGATAGAAATCGAAGTGAAGTGTAGCGAGGAATGCCGCCTGCTACTTGTATAATCGACTGATAAGCATCGAAAAATGGTTCGATAAGAATGACCTAAACGAGGGATTATCGATAAACAAAACATTATCAGCCGCAAAAAACAATAAACCAGATGAAAACACTGAGCAGTATTATGCAAAATTGGACGGAAAAGATTTGTCAAACTTTCAATTTTTGAAGTCTCTTCACTAAATAACCAACGAAAATATCTTTATAGATATTGAAGAGGAAATTCCAGAGTGAAATACTGATCGTTACAAAAAATTGTCTGTATTTACTTCATCGCTCGGATTGATCAAGCCATTGATCGCATTGTACAGAGACTCAGAGGCGCCAACAGTGATAACGATATTTCTGAGCGGGTCTAGTTCTTGATTATCATACAATGGCGAATAAATTCTTGCCAGAGCGTTGACCAATCTTAGGTGACCCTTACAATGATAGAAAAAAGTCGATTATCTGTCTGTCAAGAGAAACTCATTATCTTGAGATCGTACAAACGGGCGTGTATATTGATGAAGTCCGAAAAGTTTGCTATTGACAGTTGTCGACTCGTCCGTTGTCTCTTTGAGTATTCGAAGAAAATAATCCGGTGGTGCATAATCGATTGCGCCTACTCCCATCTCAATTGCATTGTGTGCAATACCTAATGAAAAAAGTTCAGCCCTAAAGAGAATACATATAATCAGTAAAAACTGATCAATTACACATACCAAATGTTCTTCTTGTTACTTTCACATTCGAATCGTTTGGCCAGTTGTGACACTACACTATGCTGACTGATCGACGACGATATATGCATCTGTCTGCATTGAAGCGTAATGCCGAGAAGACGGCCAGCAGCTCGCATTGGGCTCGTCTTTCCTTGTTGAATTATCATCATCTTATGCATATAAGCAAAATAAAATGAGATACTTCTTTACATCACGCACATCATCCCTAATTAGTCATATATAGCGACAGGAAAGGAAAGAAAAGTAATTGGATCATCTTCTGCAGTCAATGAACGCATTTGAAAGATAGAATGTTTGCCACTAGTCGCGGCCAGGGAATTTCAAACCGTCAATCACTTCGTTACTTCGTTCCCTCGTGATCTTTGGCCCCATTACATTGTTAACGTCACCCTCACTCTGATCTTTGCCCACTCCCCTCCTCCCCCCCCTGGCATTTGGGCTTCACTCCAGATACCCTGTGCTGACGGTGAGACGCGGTGGGATCAAAGGTCAAAGGTAACGAAATAACAAGATGATGAGACGAAGGAGTTAGGATCAGAGGTCAAAGATAGTCTTGAAACTTCTATGTATTGACTTTTTTGCGGTTGCACCGCGATTTGTGGCAACTACTGAGAGGATATGGGTCCAAGTTGTCATTTGGCTGAGATATCGGATTTTTACTATAGTTTTCATACAGGACCCCAGTTTTTAGTGAAAGCAAACTTTCGAATTTTGACCTGAAACTTTGCCCGCATAAAGGCCTCAGTTAGACTAGCTCGTTTATAGTTTCAGAATTTTGAACAAATTCTTTGAGAAATATTAATTTTTCAAAGTATTGATGCATAATTAGAGGTGTAAGCCGATGCGTTGATCGGCGGCGGCGGCTAGAAAATTCTCTGGTTTACCTGGCAGCGGCTAAAAAATTTAAGAAATTTTTTCGGCTTTCGGCGGCGGCGGCCGGAATTTTTTTTATGATCTTTTCAAAATTTGTTTTTAGTTTCGAGAAATTTTGCAATAGAAAATAGAGAAATGATAATAGAAAGCGTTCTAATAAAAAACTAGATTAGAAGAACCATGAAAGCTGATTCTGAATGCCCAAAACATTTGAAAATCTAGTATATGTATTTATGTTACGGCGGCGGTGACTAGAAAATTTTCAGGCTTCGGGTGGTGGCGACTGAGAAACTTTTAAAAATTTTTCGGCCATCGGCGGCGACGGCGACTTAGCCGCATGGCTTACACCTCTATGCATAATACCATATCCATGGGAAAATCTCTTTATGCTGAAATACTAATATCTTGGAGGGAATCTGTCCAAAATTTCTGAAACGTTTTAAATGAGCTAGTCTAACTGAGGCCTTTATGTGGGCAAAGTTTCGGGTCAAAATTCGAAACTTTGATTTTACTGAAAAACTGGGATCCTGGATGAAAACTGTAGTAAAAATTCGATATTTCAGTGAAATCGCAACTTGCGCTCATATCCTCTTAGGCTTTTTCTAGTCTACAGATCCCCTACTTGTGGGCAAAATTTAAGCTCAAAAGCTTTTAACCACTTGGAAACGTTCTCTCGTGAGATTGTTTTCCCATAACAAACAGAACAATATCAACCACGACAGTCACATACTAATATTAGTTCTAATCAACTGCCTTTTTCCGTTTTTTTTATTCGGAACGATCAACAACACGTTCTTCTCTATCCGACAACGTGTTCTTCTCAATTAGCATTCCATTCCTACTGAATGCGTTTCAACGCGTTTCTGAAGAACGAGTTTTTTCGAAATGAGGAACGTGTTGTTGCTAAATGGCGCAAACATGTTCTCCTTTGAACCGTTCAAAGGCATTTTTCAAAGAACGCGTTCTCACAATCATAGAACATGTTCGAACGCGTTTCTCAAGAACAGGTTCTTCTGAACGAGGAACGCGTCCTTGTCCAACGACACGAACACGTCATAATATTGGAAAAACGTGTTCTATTTAAACTGTCCAAATGCGTTCTTCAACGAATGGGTTCTCACAATCGAGAATGCTATCAACATTGAACGCATTCGAATGCGTGTCTCAACATCAGATTTTTGTCGGTTAGAAACGCATTCAATGAAAATGCCTTCCTTGTGAAAAAGAATCTATGCCTATTTATCAGGAATGCATTCGACTGCGTTCTGATTTTTGGTGGAACGCGTCCGACCGCATTCTTAGTCAATAAAGCGTGTTCCAGTTTTTCAGTAATGCATTCTTGGCCGTCCTTTATCCTATTCTTTTTTTCATGGGCTGTCTCATCCTTTTCGTTTTATTTCCCTGCAGAAAAAGTAAGAGAAAAACGATCAAGCTTTTTCACCACGAATCAGTCATTGGACGAGTACAAGTACAGCAAGTACAAGTAAAACTCTGGATACTTAAAAAATGTACTTTGTACTTTACTTGAGTACATTTCAGTCAGTAGCGGTAGTGTACTGAATTATACTCAAGTAACAGTATTTAAGTACATTAGAGTACTTAAAGCCATAATGAAGCGTAGCTGTGCATTTAACACATTGATATCGATGTTAGGATGTGTGATACACAGCTAACGTTTACAACTTAGCGACATCTTTAGAAAAATGTATATGAATAATGATTATCACGATATTTCTATCGCCATTATCATAAAACAGCCTCGGTATAAATGATCAACATTGATAACCAAGGAAAATTTAAAAGACATGAATTTATAGTGTGTAGGTTTAAATATTATGAATATTATGTGGATATTTCTGAGAATGCAAAGTAGTAATATATAAGAATATGTTGATATTCGATTAAAGTACATTTTGTACTTAAAATACTGGTACTTCAGTAAATGAGTACAAATTTTGGTACTTCAGTAAAATCTTTCAATACAAGTAAATTTACTGATACTGTTAGAATGTACTGAAGTAATCCGAAATACTCAGTAAAAGTATCAAAAATACTCAGTATTTTACTGAGTATCCAATCACTGCCACGAATACACATTTCTAAGGAGATAAGAGTGAGGTAGAAATACAAAAAGCTTGCGTGAAAAATAATACTCTAGAATATTGTTTTGTTTTTGTTGCTGGGTGCTTTGACGCAGTTCCGCCCAGATTTACATCGACCAAAAGCCGGCAAGATCTAGTTATCTTAGTTTTGTAGCCCGTGTCGAGTTGTGTAAGAATTCATATTCAATTTTAGTTGGATTTTATGCGGTAACGGTTGTAAAGAGGGCTCAAACCCCTATTTTATCAAAATATCCCCGCTTGGATATCTCTGTTTTATTTTTTCTGAACAGTTTTCGAAACATTTGAGTAGACCATTCCATAGAGTGTTAAAAGTTGTCTATAAGACGTAATTCTCAAGGTCATATCTCTACAGCCATGGGTTGTGTACAATCTCAAATTTAGGTGAATTTTCTTGATTCCTATGGAAATCTACCTTTTTTTTTTAAATGAATGCATAGTCATAAAAAAGAGAAAAACCAAACAATCTTATAGTCAAAATGAAACTAATAGATTGCTTGTTTTAATGGACTAAGTCCGAGGTTTTTAGCTCTTTTACTTCTTGAAATATTTGACTTGGATGAAAACCGAAGTTCTAGAAAACTCCAACTTGTATCTAAGTTTTCTCGAAAAGTACACGTTAGATTTTGTTGAAAATTTCTTTTCTAAACACAACTCAAGGAGTGCTACTAGTACCCACAGATATTAAACTTTCGGTCTTAAAATTCTAGGAGAACTTGCTTGACGAAATTTTTCAGAAAACCGGATTTCTAGAAAAAACTTGAGTTACTATT
>CAJNOL010002472.1:10014-24538 GCA_905250125.1 Rotaria sordida | reverse complement strand
GGGGGGGGGGGGGCTAACGCACCACTGCTGGGAGAGAAATCTGAATCTACAATCCATCCATCCATTTCTCCAAAATTTGAGTTGCGTCTCTGGTCGGCCAAGTTCTTTTTCGCGAAAATAATGATTTTGTTATAAAGTTTGACCGAAGGTTTCCGGGATCAAGGAATCCGAATCTATGGATAGATTGTCGAAATTTTCGAGTCAAGCTTTTTTGACCAGGTAAGGCTTTTTTCCGAAAATAACGATTTTTAATAAATTTGGCTAAATCGTGTGGAAGTGGCCTCTCCTTTCGAAAAAGTTCAACTCAAAATTTCGAAAAACTATCTATAGATTCGGATCCCTCAACCCCGAAAACTTTTGGTCAAACTTTATGAAAAATCGTTATTTTCGCAAAAAAACCTTCCCTGATCGGAAAACTCAACTCGAAAAGGACCTTGTCGAATACGGTGATCTATTCAGAATTGAGAAACCAAATATACCATATTGTAGCGCAAGTCGATGCGCACCGAATCGTATATAGTAGTATGCACCTCAAAAGTTTCGCGCCACTTTTTTGTTTTGATTCGTGTATTAAAACTACATAACATTAATTTAATTTGATTATATGCCTCTGTAGTAGAAGTCGAGTACTATATATACCCCCGGAAAAAAGAAACTGCATTCAGTATTTTAACAAAATCTTTTCTATAATAAGATATTTTTTAAAAAATAATGATATATTCTGAAAGCCCGTGGAATTTTCTATTATCCTCCATAATTACAATTTCATTTGTAGTAATATGCTAAAAAAAGAATTTGGATGCAATGAAGACACCCTTGTCCCCAGATTCCCACAATGAAGTAGTTGTTACTCTCATGGAAAATAGTTTTTGAAAGTTTTTAGCCCTTTATAAAGATATTTTTAAAAAAGTAATTGCATATTCTGATAGCCCGTGAAATTCTCTATAACCCTATATAACTAGCTATCACATTACATTTATATATTCAAAAGTTAGACTGAATACAAAAAACATAATGACAATCGACTAGTGCGAAATATCACCAGTATTTTCTCACTATTTTTAGTATTATTTAAAAATGACTATCTTCAATGGAAAATTTTTATGAAAGTAATTATACCATTTGATAGAGCGTCAAATTCTCTATCATTCTGTCTACTTTTATATATACATCTTAATAAAATTTGAAACAAATAACTTTCCATTACACAGCAACTTTTGTTATCGTTGTTTGCCAGAAAGATTCACAGAGAAAACATTATCTTTTTTTCTTCCTTCTTGTCGCATTATAATAAACATTTTATACTCTATCACGTCCGATTGGTTAGATAAAATCACCAACACGTGAATCAAGCACACTTTTGCTGATATATTGTTTCACATTAATAAAATTTATCCATAATGCCTATTCATTTATCTCTTGAAGATCGATGGCGAATCATTTCATTACGTTTAGATCAAGCTATGTCTTCAACTAGAATAGCTGCCATTGCTAATTGCTCAATTCGAACGGATCATAATATTTTACAATTATTTCGTGAGACGAACGATGTCATTGAACGTGAAGGTCGTGCTCGTGCTCGTGCTTCATTGAATAATGATGATACTCAAATATTACGTCGACTATTTTATCGAGGGTGTGGGTATGGATTTGGGTGTGGGTGTAGTGTGGGTGTGGGTGTGGGTGTGTGTGTGGGTGTGGATGTGGGTGTGGGTGTGGATGTCGATGTGGGTGTGGGGGTGGGGGGGGGTGTGGGTGTGGATGCGGATATTGTATCGGTCAAACTCACACCACACCTATACCCACACCGACATCGACCGATACAATATCCGCATCCACACCCACACCCCACACCTACACCTACACCGACACCCACACCCACACCCACATCGACATCGACACCCACACCCACATCCACACCCACACACACACCCACACCCACACCCCCCCCACCCCCACCCACACACACCCACACCCACACCCACACCCACACCTACACCCACACCCACACCCTTTTTGGAATAGATCTCATCGAAATGGTAAGTTATATTTAAGAATTACAAACTAATATTAACTTTTTTTTCGTTCCAGACTTTTCACATAGTCCTTATGCAAGAGGTAAGTGATATTTAAGAACTAAAAGCTAATATTAACTATTCTTTTGTTTTAGATTCTTCAAATGGTTACATCCAAAGGATAAGCTACATTACAGCAATTGAGAAATCCGATATCTCTTCTGTTGTCTTGAAAACAGGCTTTCTTAGAAAGTATAAAGTTAGAAATAAGTAGATGTATGGTGTTAGGGATAAGTATAGAGGGTTCAGAGAGACAGGTTTAAGGGGTTAGAGGTAAGTTTAGGGAGTTAGGGATAGATTATTATAACAAGTTAGGAATAAGCATAGACAATTAGAGATGCATAGTTATAACGTGTTATGAATGGATATTGGAGGATTAGAAATAGAGAATTATAAGAGACCAGACATAGATTTAACGGCATGATAATAGATAGTAATAGAGAGTTAGGCAAAAGTATAGAGATGAGAACTAGATAGATATATGTGGTTATGCATAAATATAGGCAACGTAGTTGGTTTTAATCGATTATTCATCAATTTAGAATTGATAAAAAGCAATTTTAATCAATTTTAATCGGTTTTCAGAAGTAGACCGATGTTTTGTTGATTATAATCGATTGGGCATCATTTTAACCGATTATTCATCGATTAATCATCGATTAAAAGGTGTATGATTTTAATCGATTTTTAATCAAAAATGAATCGATTATAATCTGATTTTTTCCGTATTTTTTTTACATGGGCCTATAATGTAATTTTATTTTGTAGTTGCAAACTACATTCGCTTCACAATTTACTTAATGAACATACGATTAAATCTGATTCTATATATGATCATCCTAATAAATTATTACCAAGAAACGTTTAATAATATCTCGTCCGACATGTTCATTTACATTTAATTCTGAACATTGATCATGCCTTATAGTTCTCAACATTTTCTTACACATATTAACGAAGATTATTTTGTCTTAAATATAAAAAATAATTCAACAACTATATTAGATGGTCATTTAACACAATCATGAACTTCTAACTTTTTTCCACATAGTCAGGTTTATTTTATTGATACAAAAATTATCATGATTATGTAATTGATATTCGAGAATCTAATGAACATGTTGGTAACTAATAAATGATAAATTAAAATCTATGAAACATCTTCATACAAATGATGATGGTATAAAACCAATGATAATATCAAATGATCGACATGTAACACGTTACAGATGACAAACTAGACCTCAAAATATTTTAGATTATTTATCAATAATTATAACTGATCACTATTTTGATATATAATAATTTATTAACATTACTTTTGAACCTGAAACATTTGATATGACTATCATATATATTATTGAACATCCTATAGTAATGTATAAAAATGATACATTAGTCGTTTGAGAACTTAATTGTCATACAATTGTACTACATATATTTACATCAGAACGATCAATATAAAAATTATTATAAATTTAATGTTGACAAAAAAAAAAAGAAAATATCAAATAAAACAAGTCAACAAATCCAACGAAGTCGTGATAGACCTTATCAAGGTTTAATGAATAATTTTAATTGGTATAATGATAAAAATTTTATTATTCAAAATGGAACTGATCAATGTTCACCAAACACATTAAGTTTAATTTTTTATAATACGTGTCATGAAGATACCCAACATCAAACAACATCAACAACACTTCAAGCTATCGATTTTTCATATGGATTAACACACAACACCATACGATTAAGTACAAGTTATATGACAATAGATAGGGAAGTTAATCAGACTATTATTCTTATTCCAAGTGTTATTAAATCACAACTTTCCTCTTCAATTGATGAACATCAATGTGTGAGGACACACATCTCTTGTAAGGAGAGAGGACTGTTAGCGGTGATATCCGCTCACTATATTCCTCGATGCTTTCGTCTTTCTTTTTTCTTTGTTTATTATATAATCTTTTCTTTTCTTCTCTTTGGTTATTGAATTTATGTACTTGAAGGACATTTATATATATATATATATATATATATACGATACATTTTCTTTAAAAATAAATATATATAGACCGCTCGACGAAACGAGCTAACAATGCCTATTCCAGATGTAAGTTTATGGAATCACATGATACTTTTGTAATTTTATCTTCTTTCTAGCGACTGTCTGCAGGTGCTATTTATTGTCTTATATGTTGCCAGAAAAACATGTTTTTTTATTTTTCTTCGTCGCTGATGTGCATACTCAACAGTTTCCCTCAGTAAACAGTAAGACAACATTATGTTTTTCTCTATAGCCTTTTTATGCCCATTCCAGATGTCCCTTTATGGAACCGTATAATAGTGTTCTATTCTTTTCTTCTTTCTAGGAACTGTCGGTGGATGGTAACTATTGTCTTATATATTGGCAGAAAAACGTTTTTTTGTCTGTTTCTTCGTCGCTGATGTGCATACTTAATAGTCTCACTCACTAAACACTAAGACCGCATTATATTGTTCTCTCGACGCTTTTTATGCCCATTCAAAATGTCAGTTCATAGAACCGTATAATTGTGTTCTAAGTTTTTCTTCTTTCTGGGACTGTGTATAGATGGTAGCTATTGTCTTATATATTCCTAGAAATGCGTTGTTTTTTTTTGTTCGTTGCTGTTGTAAATAGTCAGTACACTTGCTCATGAAACACGAGAACGGTGTCCAGTTTTTGTTTGGCTATGTGTGAAACAGTCCGTGTAACTTCACGGTAGGCTCATGTGAACGAGAGAATAACTTGATTTTTTTTCTCTATATCGCGGAGTTGGAAATTCTCTGTAGTTCACATTCTGAAATGCATAAAGTCGTTTTTCAATTTTTCGGTGTCCTCTATGTGTGATATGGAAATGCAATGTGAATATCAGCACTTTGATAAGAGAACTATTTATATCGTGTCGGTTTTGTTAACATGGAAGATCCAGTCAGGTGGAACCCTACGTTAGTAAGAGAGTGTCACAAAATGTACCAATAGGTTTTCCAAGCTTTGATGCAAAAGTACAACGAAGTATGTGTGTTGTCTTGTTTTACTTTTAATCATGTAAACTGTTCGTTGATTTGCTTAGTTCAATTCGCTACTTGATGTGATATCTCTTGTTAATATCTCATTTAAAGCTACTGTTTTTTGTTGATAGATCAGTGTAACGTCCGTTTTGATTCGACGAATATTCTCGTGAAATCAAAATTATTGTTGAAGGTAACTGTATAGAATTTATAAATTGAATTACGATTATAAATTGAATTATGATTTTCTCTATGTGCGTCAGTCAGAATAATGAGATAGTAAGGATGTAGTATGTTATGGTATTTTACTTTGTGAGATCATGCAGGGTGGCCCATAAAAAACTTACTCCTTTTTGCAATATTACTTAGGGCATACCAAAAATAGTGGCAGTGGCACTTTAATATCGTATAGCAGACTTAAAGAAACTACTTTCTTTCTATGCTATTTGATCATACTTCAACTAATATCATGATAATAAAATTTTGATAAGACGTATTTCGTTATCATATGTGCTGGTTGTATTGATACTCATATTAAAAAATACTAGTAAGTATCTTTTGAATAACTTTTGATAAAAACAAGATAGAGACGTGTGGTGTCCACCGTTGGGAAGAGGAGATGAAGACGCATCGGATCGTATATTTCAGTTTTTCCCGATTCGTTTTTTGTAAGGTTTTCAATTGATCTTTTTAAGATCCAACTTATCTGGTAAGTTTTTATAGTGAATTTTCAATTATCAAGTATAAAATCAAACTACTAATCGAAGATCTGCAAAATGCGGAAGGCTAAGATGTATAATATGCATTCTACTCGAACATCTAATATGATTTTGTAGCAAAATCTGTGAAAAATGCTCACTTTTGTGCTTTTTCTTTTTTATGATAAAAAAAACATTTTTCTGACTGTTAGAAAATTGAATAAAAATACTTCAGAAATCAATATTAGAAAAACCTACAATATACGATTCCATGCATCTTCATCTCCTCTTTCTAACGGTGAAAACCGCACTTCTCCATCTTATTTCTATCAACAGTTATTCAGAAACTACTCACTAACATTCATAGAACCATGACACATGCGAACAAAAGAGATCTTATCGAAATTTTATTATTATGCTATTAGTTGAAGTATGATCAAATAGCATAGAAATATAGAGCTTTTACTTCTCTATCAGACTATATAGAGAGAAAGTTTCTTTAAGTTTGCTATACGGTATTAATATGTCACTACCACTATTCTTGGTGTGTCCTAAGTAGTTCTGCTCCTCTAGATTTCAGTTTTTGATCAAATTCTTTTTGTAATAGATACAGCTGTGGAGAACTTACTAGATAGGGATATTTTTATTTTCAAAACGTTCCAGCGTAAGTAGGAACATAAAAGAAATTCATTAAATATGAAATCTATTCCGGAACGAAATCATTTTTTGCTGTTTTTGATGTTTTGTAAAAATTCAATAATTCAATAACGAGGCAGTATTATGATCTGAAATTTTCAGGCTATATTCCTAGACGTTCACAGCTTAAGTACACATAAAAATTATTTGAAAAGATTGCTAGTTTGCTACTCTTATTAAAATATCCGTACAATAGCAGTTGGCATAAAGCGATGTATCGTACTAATTTGATTATTTCATCACTTGAATTAGTTTTAATTACAATCAATTATATGCGACAGATAAAGCATTTCAATGGCTGCCACAATATGTATCTATTGTGGATAAATTTTGATTTCATAATGAGAAACAAAGTACAATATAATAAAGAAGCATGGAACAACAATTAGCATCAAATTTAAATATGGCTGCTCCGCAGGCATATAAAGCTTTCATAAAACATGGGCCAGCCATTTTCATTCACATTGATACATAAAGTGACTGCTATTATAGGTGAAATATACCATACATTTGTTTCATTTCTTTTCTTTTTTTCCCATATAAAAATTTGTATAAATTTAACGATTTAACGCAAAAAAAATGTTGCATTTTTTACCCTGACAACACGTTAAAGTTATGCATTTTAACGAAGTCTCACAAGTAATTTTATGTTAATCTCATGTTCAAGATAAAACACCAGTGAGACATCATTAAAATAGATAGTTTTAATGCCTTTTTACGATAAGAAAAAGGGTAACATCTTTTTCCGTTAAATCATTAAATTTATTGAAATTTTTTTCATGGGTACTATGTGTCTGTATATGTATAGGTAAAATGAGTAAAAACCTACCACCAGTTAATGTAATTATCGGTACTTGGTACTTTGAAGACGAGCTTTGCCATAAGGGTGAACTGCCCACACCAAAAGTTTTGCGCCTTTACACGGAGGCACTCATGGAAGTGGTTTCGGGTGATGGAATATTGAGTGAGCGTGAACGCGAATGGATAGTGGGCATGGCTGCTATCTGTGGTGAGTTATTTTATTCTATTCGTCAGTATAAACTTTACTTGATTGCTTAATTTAGGAGCTTCGCAAGACTTACTTGAGCAACTGAACACATATAAACCAGGCGACTCCAACATTATCAAGGACTTTTTCCAAAATGCGGACTCATTGTTATTAAAACAGTGTCGATGGTGTCTTCTTTACGATGGATTTCGGGCTGCTGCCGCCGATAACGACTTAGCACCTGGAGAGGTTGAAGCTATCCAGATCCTTGCCAAGGAACTCGGTGTCACTGATAAACAGCTTCAACAAGTGCGCGCATTGTATGAAGAAAACGAAAGATTACGACAAAAGAAAGCGAAAATCCTATTTCCACAAGGTGTTGAAGAGGCTATGACAACTTTAAACCAAGTTCTTTGATATACAATTATCGTACTGACAGTTTTCATTGGTACCCCTACACTTCGTCTTCTATTTTTCCTCCCATTACATTTTGTCCCTCACATTTCGTCCCAATTACAATTTGTCCCCTTACAATTCATCCACCTACATTTCATCCCAAATTATGATTATTCATTTTCATTATAGCAATATAATATAAAGCTTATTTTAATGTAGTCGATCTTGATCAGACACGTGAGAATGTTCAGATGGTTCTTTTATTAACATTTCCATCGGGATAATCGTTTGACAACGACCAAAAAAAAACATCAAACAGAGTTGATAGATTAAATTTAAAATATACGCTTTTCTTCTGTTATTCGATGCTGAGTGTATAAATATCCCGAAAAATATATCATTGAACTTCTTCGAGAGCTCTTTAACATCTCAATTGTATCCATTTTTTAGACTATCGTGCGAATTTGAGGGTGTGGGTGTGAGTATATAAGAGGATTCCAAGCTACTTACGACGATCGTTTCGACCTTGCTTAACGGTCATCATCAGGTAAGTTTGGGGTGAGGCAAGGGTGAGGGTGAGACTAAGCTGCCATAACTAGTTTCACGTCGGCTAAGACGATTATCAAATGGCTTATCTATTTGAATTTGGCTACGATTTAAGTGATCAGTAAAATGGATGAAATGATCAGTACATTAGAATATTATAAAATCAGTAAATCGAATGATTGATCAGTAAACTGAATGATTGATCAGTAAATAGAATGATTGACCAGTAAAATATTTCAATGATCAGTTATTAATTAATAAGGTCTGTAAATAAATTTGAGAACCAGTAAATATAATTATTTAACAGTAAATTAAATAAAAAGATGAGTGTAGAAATTCAAATGTGCTATGGTATGATTCATTTTTTACCTTTTTTTTTTTGTTCTTCGACTATGTCGTACAGATAACAAGTACTACATACATGATGATATATGCATACTCTTTATTTCTATCCTATCTCTCATCATCAGCTGTGTAAACAAGTAAAAAAGATGGAAATGGTACAGGTTGCACAATATGAAAGTGATGTATCAGATGAAGTTGTCGAAGAAAATAATGATTTAAATCGAAATAAAAAAGTCAAGAAGAAGAGAAGATCTAAGCATTGGGTAAAGAAGCTACATTTGATAATGCTGAGGAAGCAGAGGCATCAATTGAAAATATCTGGTCAAAGCAGTATACAAATTATATAGAAGATGGACGAAGAGTTTATTACAGATGCAACAAAGCTAAACTTCATGGACCTCAATGTAGCACAAGTATTCATCTGTTATATCATGCAGACAGTGATCAAGTAACTCTTTATAAAACTGAAGCTGGACATGATCATCATAATGAAAAAGTTCGTGGTATTGATGCAAATGTTAAAAAGTGCATTGAAGAATGATATAATGATGGTATCATGAAGCCAAAGCAAATTATTCGAGCACTTCAAACTAGAAAAATGAAAATGCCAACATTAATACAGATTAAAAATTACCTTGTCCAATACAAAAAAAAGAAATATGGTTTACATAAAATAAGCTTAGGTGAATTGGAACAATGGTGTGAAGGTAATGTAGAAGTGCCAATTGATGAAAATAAAGCTTTTGTTGTAGCATACAAAATATTATATGATAATGAAGAATATGAAGATGATGAAGATATCGAAGAAGATGGAAATAAATTCCGTACATTTATATCATCTGTTCGTTTGCTCAACATTGCATCAATGTCGTCACATTTACATGCTGATGCTACATATAAATTAGTTTGGCAAGGTTTTCCTGTTTTAATTGTGGGTACTACTGATTTTAACAAAGCATTTCATCCATTTGGTTTAGCAGTATGTTCAAATGAAAAAACTAAAGATTTTGAATTTATCTTCAATACTATTCAAGTTGGTATGCAAAAAATAAATAAAGATTTACTAAAACCAACAGCATTGATATCTGATGCTGCTGATGCAATTAAAAATGGTTTTACAAATATATTCGGTTCTTCCTATAATCAAACAGGGTGTGGGTGTGGGTGTGGATGTGCATATGGTTATGAGAACATTAACACACACCTACCCCAAACCCACACCCACACCCCGCAAAGAGAACAAGCGACTCTGATGCTCATCCCACGGTCTATTCGAATCGGTTCTATGACAAGTGCTCTCCTGGCTGATATCCCCAGCGACAGTTGCTCCCCACAACCACACTAAGCCATATCCGCACCCTCACACACAATCAATCATATTCATGCTCTCACTCACATTCACGTTGTTACCCTCATCGACATTGACACCAATATTCTGAATTGTCCAGGGAGCAAGTGTCGCCAGAAGGAATTATCTCTGGAGCAACTGTCATGGGAGCATATGTCAGTGAAGCAATAGTCGGGTTACCATTGGAATCTGCGCGGATCCATTAGAACCTTTGAAAACTAAGTGAACAGATGGAGAATCTTCCCTAGAATTTCTGTCGAAAAAGAAAGCAGAAATCTTGAAGCCTGAGATTCTGATAGGTCGTGATTAATTCTGACGTATGTCGATGAATTTTGCAGTTTACATGATCGAATAAGATTTATGAGTATTCAGATTTTCCATATTAGTCTGAAATTACTATGAAGCTTCTAGGCTTCTGCTGAAATACTTATGGACTTCAATAGATTGTGAAAGATAATACTGAATTTTTTCTAGAGAAAAGCTCGAATGTTTTTGAGCAAGATCTCTGACATATGTGACAAGTGTTCTGCACAGGTGCACCGCTTTTTCTATTGGAACGAGAAAATCTGAAAAAAAATGTAGCTACAGAATTTAACGACGCTGACAGAACTTGAGTCGAGGTCCAATCAAGATCGTAAACACTTTTTCACTGGTTTTCAATCATAAATAAATCAAGAAACCGCTAAATCTTGAGAGAATCGTGTAGTCATGCAATTTCAAGACTCAACAAGAATCATAACAAAATTCTGTCAAGATCCTGAGCAGTTTCCCAATGCAATTTAAATAAGGAGTTCGTTAATGCAAGGGCAAATCCTTAGAAAAACGTGTAGGCATGAAATAAACATGATTTTTTAAGGATAAAAACAAGATATTACAAACATTTTGAGCCCTTTCGCGTTGATCTCATCCAGATCGTGTCAAAATTTGAATGATTTGTAGTTAGGAAAATATGTCTTGATTGCACCTCGGAGGACTTCACTACACTTCTTTAGGGATATTATCCGATTTCTCGACTAGATCTCTGCAGGATTTTCTCCGCTGGAAATGAAGAGAAATGAGCGCATAGAAAATCGATCTCTAGATCTCTAGTTTACAAATCGATTATTTTACTATAGTAGACTGTGTGAAGTTATTTAATTTAACTTCGATCTTCAATATCTTGAGGACTCTCTGAAATATTAATTTTTAATTGAATAATTTTTATAAACATATATTATTCGAAGAAAAATTCAGTATTAAACTTGCTACATTGATCACTTATTATGAAATTCTACCATTAGTGGTTGATTTCAATTTGATTAAAAATATATTTTTCTCATTATTTCGATATAAATAAACTAAATCCAGTGCGGTTCTTACTGAATGACTCGTCTCTTACTAAAAACCTATTTTTAAAGACGAAGTTAGGACAACAATTAAACTTATATTCAGGTATCCATTCTAATGAACTTTCAGGTTTTATGTAAAACTAAAATTCCTAAGATAATTAAGTACCTTGCTATGAACGTCATATCATATCATATTGAATATAAATCTTGCAAAGTTTTGAGGAAAAATCTTCTGAAATTCAACCCAAACTCTTCTATTCACTTACATGGAGATGCAAATAAATAATAGAATAAGATTCCGGTAAACCCTTGAACTCCTAGATTCATGTCAAAGTGGAAACAAAACACAGTAAAATTCTGAATGACCTTTCGGTTTGTTGCTGTTGATATTTTAGTTCAGATACACTGTGTAATTTTTTGCGATTCAAAGATTCGAAAATAGTCAAAAAGAATATCAAAGGGAAACTGGTAAACATTTTGTTGGAATGATTTCATAACGTTTTTCAAAATCCTGAACCACATCTATTATAATTCTTGTTAGAATCCTTAAGATCAAGTTTTGAGCATACTCAAAATGAAAACTGTAAAGATATTCATTCAGTCTCGATATTTCTTCAGAAAGATCCTGAAGGTTCTTGGTTTTCATTAGAAATAATCCAAAATGCTTGCCTCTAAAGAGAGTTCAAGAGAATCCTAGAAATGTTCAGAAGAGATAGTCGTAACAAGAATGCGGAAGGAAATGAGATAGAATTGCGCTTGAACCTTGGCAGAATCCTCCAGATGATAATTCTCACTGGTCTTAAATTATTCTTTATAGAATCTTTGCCTGATTTAGATGTAAGTCTTCAGAGAATCATAGGACAGTGAATCAGAACAAATCCTAGTAAAACATTCATAAAATCTACTCAACATTCTTTCTATAGTTCATGTCAAGGTCTGAGCAAGATTGCGAGTGAATGCTAGTAGGATCCTTCATTATTAAATAATAAAAGCCTCAGCAGGAACACGAAAAGATGCTGAGAAGATGCTGAGAAGCATCCTCTTTCGCAATGAAATACCCTGCAATGTATCATTAAAATTTGAAACAAAATCCTGAATAAAACGTGATCGAAATTTTCAGGTTCAGGATCGAGAAAGATTCTTTCAGATTTTGTAAAGGAGAAACAAGGTTGAGACTAGAGTACCAGATTGCCTTAAGGTCTGACACACTTAGACCAATGGAGAAAAAGCGGGTCCTAGAGTTCAACCAGATTTTAGAATAGATTTATCGGAGTGTGCCTATAGTTGTGACAAATTAGCTTAATCGACTACAATTCAACAGAATCTATTGCAGTCTATCAGAGACAACCAGAATAAAGCAAAAATCACTAGGCATTACAATAATCTGAAATTGATAGACAAAGCGTAGATTCTGATAAATCCCAAAAATGCGCAAAATTCATCATAATATGACGAAAGTTACGGAGACATATGAGTGTCTCAGTGTCCTGGATTTGCTTTTTCTTCTTAGCTACAAATTTTAGAATCACTAATCCTTTTTTTTCACTAAGTTTCGTTGGATCCTAATGAACTTTCTTATTCATTAGGATCAGCTTTCTCACCTTCTTTTGGGGACGCTTCAAATAATTAACTCTAAATTTCATGAGGTTTAGGGATGCACCAGTCCAGTCGGACTGGGTATCCAGCTCTACTAGATATTCAGTAAACTGACCTAAAATTGAGTCGATAATCAGTATTTCCGTTTTTGGCCAAAGGTTTTCGAGGCCAAGGAATCCGAATCTGTAATCAGTTTTTCAAAATTTTGAGTTTGACTTTTTTTCACGTAAGAAAAGATTTTTTAATGAAAAACTTCTAGTTTTTGCAAAAAAAGTCCAACACAAAATTTAGAAAAACTGATCACAGACTGAGATTCTTTAACACCGAAAACCTTTGATCAAACTTTATAAAAATCGTTATGTTCTTAAAAAACCTATTTTTTTGGTGAAAAGAATTCACACTCAAAATTTCGAAATTCGGATTTCAGATTCGGATTCCTTGGCCCCGAAAACCTTTGGTCAAACTTTATAAAAACTCATTTTTTTCTGAAAAAACCCTTTCTTTGATGGAAAAAGTCGAACTCAAAATTTTGAAAATCTGATTACAGATTCGGATTCTTCGACCCCAATTACCTTTGGTGAAACTTTATAAAAAATCGTTATTTTCTTAATAAATCTAGTTTTTAGTAAAAATATCAAACTCAAAATTTTGAAAAACTGATTACAGATTCAGATTCTTTGACCCTGAAAACCTTTGCTTAAAGACGGAAATACTGATTATCGAACCAATGTCAGATCAGTTTACTGAATATCCAGTAGAGCTGGTTATCCAGTCGGAGTGGGTATCCAGGTGCGTTGGTATCCAGGCGGACTGGTACCCAATCGTCCAGTCGGGAGTAGACTTGTTGTATACCTAATCAGATTCCATGGGGATCCATCAGGATCCACTAGGATCCACCAGGATCCACCAGGATCCACCAGGATCCACCAGGATTCACCAGGATTCACCAGGATCCACCAGGATTCACCAGGATCCGCCAGGATCCACAGGATTCACCAGGATCCGCCAGAATCCACAGGGTCCACCAGGATTCACCAGGATCCGCCAGGATCCACAGGATCCACCAGGATTCACCAGGATCCACAGGATCCGCCAGGATTCACCAGGATCCACCAGGATCCACAGGATCCACAGGATCCAGGATCCGCTTTTTCTCCCTTGAAATAAATAGCTTCAGAGAAAATCATTAAAGACTAACTAGAAAATTTCTATATGATTATTACAGTTTCGATGTGCCCAAAATCCAGTGTAGATGAAAAACAGTAGCATAGATAACAAAAAACAATGTTATTAAGAAGCACACCAAATTGCCTTTAAACTACCATAACATACTTTAAAACATTGCATGGTACCTTGTAGTAGATTAAAATACTTGAAAGTACTGTAAAGTACAATGAAATACTTTGAAGTACATTAAAGTACGTAAAGTATAGGGTATCCAGAAATTATAGGACCCCTTTTATTTTTGAAATTTT